>OU892283.1:12339872-12553952 GCA_917834065.1 Ceutorhynchus assimilis | reverse complement strand
ATCACTCAATATTTCCATAATAATGCCTTATCCCAAATATTATGTAACTTTTAATAACAATACGAAGTATTTTTTTCATGGAATTATTGTTTTTCGCTAAATTACCATGGAAAAGCTATAAACAGAGTGCTGTCATCATTCAAAAAAAAAATAATTCAAAATTTCTTAATTGGTGGCGCCATCTATTGACAATGTATAATAATGAATAAAGTAAAAATTCTTCCTTATCACTCATTATTTCCATAATAATTATTCTTTGTCCCAAACTTTAGGTAACTTTTAAACAATTCGAACTCTTTTTTATAGTTATCAAAATAATTGTTTTACGCAAAATTACCGTTAAAAATGTTCAATATCTTAACTAGTGCTGCCATCTATCAAGATTGTATAATATTAAAAATGAGTATTATAATGAAAATCTGTATCGTAATGAAGTTCATTATAATACAGATTTTAATCGTTTAATAGCGTATTATGAAATGTCAGTAGAAAAATTGGGTTTTTTTTTTAATTAGGTAACGGCCCAATCAAGGACCGATTGAGAAGTGTTTTATCTCTGCGGGACCATCCGTGGACGCGTTTCGCTGTATCACAGCTCATCAGCACGGTTAGGTCCGCAGAGAGAAAACACAACCCATTTTTGGTTCCTTCCCGGAACTGGGTTTGAAACAAGTAAGATGAAGACAGAGTCTCCATCTATTTTCTGATCGGCACACTAAAAACTGCTACTAACAACCGTAATAAACCAGTATTAAATTAGAGCAGATCGACTCGCAAAGGCATTCGCCACAATTGCGAGAATAGCTATTCTAGTTGCCAACCAGAAGTTAAGTCGGTTGGTACCGAAAAACATTTGATTTTAATTAGGTAACGGCCCAATTAAGGACCGATTGAGAAGTGTTTTATCTCTGCGGGACCATCCGTGGACGCGTTTCGCTGTATCACAGCTCATCAGCACGGTTAGGTCCCGCAGAGAGAAAACACAACCCATTTTTGGTTCCTTCCCGGAACTGGGTTTGAAACAAGTAAGATGTGGCGAATGCCTTTGCGAGTCGATCTGCTCTAATTTAATACTGGTTTATACGGTTGTTAGTAGCAGTTTTTAGTGTGCCGATCAGAAAATAGATGGAGACTCTGTCTTCATCTTACTTGTTTCAAACCCAGTTCCGGGAAGGAACCAAAAATGGGTTGTGTTTTCTCTCTGCGGGACCTAACCGTGCTGATGAGCTGTGATACAGCGAAACGCGTCCACGGATGGTCCCGCAGAGATAAAACACTTCTCAATCGGTCCTTAATTGGGCCGTTACCTAATTAAAATCAAATGTTTTTCGGTACCAACCGACTTAACTTCTGGTTGGCAACTAGAATAGCTATTCTCGCAATTGTGGCGAATGCCTTTGCGAGTCGATCTGCTCTAATTTAATACTGGTTTATACGGTTGTTAGTAGCAGTTTTTAGTGTGCCGATCAGAAAATAGATGGAGACTCTGTCTTCATCTTACTTGTTTCAAAATAGTATATTATGCAATGATCATGTAATGATAGCCATTAATACACGAGCATGTTGTAGGATACGAAACGAGCCGCAGGCGAGTTTCGTATATAACATGCGAGTGTATTAATGGCCATTACATGAGAGTTGCATACACTATTTTTTCTACTGCCATTGATAAAACTTATGATATTTAGATATGTCAACATTATGCTTAACTTTGAATAGAGATTTTATAATTGAGTAATGCGTCCATACAGTTGAAGGTTTCATTTTTTGTTGTAATTCTTCAAAATATACTATCAAAACATTTTCTGAGAAGGACGATGTGTTTTTGGTGTTTCCAATCCATAAATTGTCCATATAATTTTTCGCAAATTTTCTTGGACTTGTCCGGTAGTATATTATTACCTGCATTTGTCGCCCTTTCTGTAATTTCTGGACCTGTTAGTGAAAATTCTTCGTTATCACTCAATATTTCCATAATAATGCCTTATCCCAAACATTAGGTAACTTTTAATAACAATTCGAAGTATTTTTTTCATGAAATTATTGTTTTTCGCTAAATTACCATGGAAAAGCTATAAATAGAGTGCTGTCATCATTCAAAAAAAAAAAATCAAATTTCTTAACTGGTGGCGCCATCTATTGACAATGTATAATAATGACAAAAGTAAAAATTCTTCCTTATCACTCATTATTTCCATAATAATTATTCTTTGTCCCAGACTTTAGGTAACTTTTAAACAATTCGAAGTATTTTTTATAGTTATCAAAATAATTGTTTTACGCAAAATTACCGTTAAAAATGTTTAATATCTTAACTAGTGCTTCCATCTATCAACATTGTATAATATTAAAAATAAGTATTATAATGAATATCTGTATCGTAATGAAGTTCATTATAATACAGATTTTAATCGTTTAATAGCGTATTATGAAATGTCAGTAGAAAATAGTATATTATATACCTAGGTAGAGAAGTTGGTCATTATATACCGAGAGCTTTTATAAACCGAGGCGCATAGCGCCGAGGTTTATAATGCGTAAGGTATATAATGACTTTCTCTACCGTGGAATATATAGAATTTTTTTTACTACTGCTATAGTGGAAAATAAAAAATAAGTTTGAAATCTGTGTTCTAATTATTTTTTGTGAACACCCTCTTGAAAGTGCTGCCCTCTATCAACAGCTTATATAACTTCCTATGTACCTACAGAAACCTGTATTTTTTTTCAAATTGACGTATGAAATTGAAATTGAACCAATAGAAACATGACAATATCCTTGCGTCATGACGTCATTTTCATTATTGACCTAGGTATTTTTTCATTATTTTCATTATTAACCTAGGGAGAGAAATTCAATTTTTTCTTAGAAAAATAGATTGAATAATGTCTATTTCTCAGGTTAGTAGTAAAAAAAATATATTATTTTGATTCTGATTAACCATTATAGCGCGTAAAGGTACCTATGACGGAACCAATAAACATCAAGGTCAAAAGTGCGATCTGAGCGCGATATTTCGATATTTGGCTAGCTTTCGTCATTCCGCCTATTTACACGTTTTTCAGCATGTATGATTTAATGGAGCCCTAGGGGAATTACGCGGCGTTTTGTTTACATTTCTTTATGTAAGTATAATAACTATAAGATAAATTTATTCTATACTATTTAATTGTTTTTAGGGTTTTCTCATATTATTATAAAAACATATTCCTATTCGAGCATAAATTGATCGTTTGTTTATGTATTATATTCTTGTAAACATTACTGTCCCATATGGCATATGGGCCTGGGCAGAAGCTAACATTTTTAGCTGTACATTTTGTTTTAGTGGAATTAGCCATCAGGAAGTTTTGAATACTGCTTATGATAATGAAAATGTTGATGCCATATTATTGAGCCCACACAGAAAGCAAAGAGCTCACTGACTAAGATTCAGCAGATGAGGAATGTGGTTTAGCTGACCTATCTACTAGGCAACTTTGTGCTAGTGCAAACATTGTTTATTCGAATGGGAAATATATCACGGGTAGAGCAGAATTAACAATTTTTTGAGAAATCATACAATTTTAACTTTATTTTTATTTTCAGACATACCCGAGGAAATATAAAGTACCACCTTGCGCTACAGAAGAATATGCTTCGGGCTGCAAGTGATTTTTGAGTCAATAATGATATAAGGTATTATGGACTGCATCATCATTCCAACACTTTTCCTGAACGTAAAAAAAAACGATGTGGTGGTCAAAACTGTAGCAGCCGAGGAAGAACAATGTGCTGTAAATGCAATATCGACTTATTTATTCACTGTTCTCGAAAGTTTCACACTGGGTAATAATTTTCACCCATAATGCTGCTCGTGATGATGCAGGCCAAAATTCATTATAATCTATTTCGTTTACCTGATCCGAAATGATTATATCCATACAACAGCCTAACCGGATCTTTTTCTTATATTTTGTAAACTTTCTACAATAGGACATTGCCAAAAGGGTCTAAAGGCAGGTATGGTATCTCCCTTATAATGTCTGTATTTGAATAACTTGTATATGTAATAAATAAATAAATATTTTATAAATAACTCTTTATTTTTATTTATTAATAGGTGAAAATTAAATTAACAAAGTCAAATAACTTGACCACAAATCTGATTTTTACTCGAACTACCTATAACAATATAATACTGGTAATTAGCATTCAATAAAAACTTTACACGTTGTGCTGTTTGCTCGGCCATTTGTATGTCTATCTGAGAAGAGTTTAATAATTGATTAAAAGTATAACTACATTCATTACTTGTATAGTCTCAATAGAATCTTGATTTCTTTTTCTTTTGGCAAGTTTTTCAGCACCCATGGAATCTATTTTTTGGCTCGGTTTATGGATCACTATAGAATAGGGCAAATTATGGGATGGTACAACTGTTTTTTTCAATATCAGACCTCTAGCTGTACTCTCACCTGTAAATAAAAAAAACAGTCAATATTTTCAAACAAAAAATTTTAAAAATAGATAGTACTTGATCAATGCCTAGAAGCAGGCCTAATAAAATGAAGCTAGGGCACAAAACTACCCATTATGCTTGTTTACCTTAACACAAAATTCTTGCTTGAGATGCAGAGAATACACTTTCATGAATTTGGTGACTGGTTTGCCAATACGAAGTTTTAAAATCCAGTAGGCTTTTCTTCTCGACACTAACTCTTTTTCCATTTTCGATTCCAAATAAACCTGTGTGGCCTGTTTCAAGGGGAAATATGTAAGAAACTCAATCCTTTCTCAGCTTTTTTTTTTAGCCCAAGACTTGCACTGAGGAACACAACAGTAATGATTAAAAGTCATGATTATATGTAGGTATCTGATATAATTTTATAATTTTAGACTTTAATTATACTAGAAACTAGTTTCATAATTTCCAGCTAGCAGCCAGATCATAACATAACCTGTGGTGCAAACAGCCTACGTCAAGGCGAAACACGCCATGATGCTTACGTCACAACTGCTTTTTTGGCAGGGAGGGGCAGGGGGGGATTTGTTACACACAGGCCTTATGAGGATAAGCCATCCTTAGTAGTATGTATCATCCTTGTGTTGCACCCACTGATCTCATGTTCCTTTCAAATCGGGGTTGACTAACATCGGAGTTGACCGGAGCGAGTAGCTCGAGTGTTCCAAACTCTTGAAAGGAATACAACTATTTAGGGCGGGTGTAAACTACTTTGAGAGTTAACTTAAAGTTAACTTCTGGAATTACATGTAATTCAAAAAGTTAACTTCAAGTTAACTGTCAAAGCAGTTTTATAATACCCGCCCTTAAGGCTGAGTTCGGCTTGTCCAATTTTTTTTCCCCGCCCTAACACATATTAGGTCTGATTCTGCAGATATCACAACCAGTCAGAGCGAATTTCATTGGTTGAAAACTGTCTAAATTCAAAATTTAGTCATAAAAAACCTTAAATTATATTTATCAAAAATCATTACAAAAATTAATTAGCGTCTAGGTCATCAACTCTACACACCGCCACCGCCAGTAGGTCACCAGGAAACATACGATCTAAAACAGACGCAGCGTCATCAAAAGTCTAATTGCCAAATGCTTCAATGTGGAGCACACAACAGAATATTGTCACTATTGTCAGCAATTTATTCTTTTTAATTAATTACCATTGTTTATGACGTTTGTTAAAGTTGCATTTTTTTTGTATAATAAATAGTTGTTAATTGTTTAATAAAAATCAGTATTAATCCAACAGTGGTTTTAATCCCCAATACCAAACTTCCCGGGTGTACTAACCCAACCTACAAGCTACAATCAACAAACTACTAAAAGGGTCGCTTTTACAAGTAGAGTTTAGTTTAAACTTCACATTAAACTGCGATTTAACCAAAAGTTTAAACCAATGTTTAAAATAAAATACCGTCTTTTACATCTGTCAGTAAAGTTCGGGAAAATTGGAATAATTGCTAATGCCACATTATAAAGAAGAGGAAATTGTCCCTAACTTATGTTTGAACATCAATTTTTAAATTTATAGGCCCCTTGCATCAATTTTTTTTATTGCTGATTTCGATAGTTCATGAAAAATAAATCGACATGTATTTTTTCTTTTTCTTGTTAGTCAAAAATTGACGGAGATACAACGCTTTGAAATGTCCTTCTGACGTCATAACTTATTAGGCAATTTAAACCACGTGACATTCAAGATGGCGTGGCGGCCACACATGGACCAAAAAATACAAAAAAATATCTAGTTTCAGCCCGACTTAGGGCGGGTATTATAAAACTGCTTTGACAGTTAACTTGAAGTTAACTTTTTGAATACATGTAATTCCAGAAGTTAACTTTAAGTTAACTCTCAAAGAAGTTTTATAATATCCGCCCTCAATATAGTTTACGTACCTAGTGAACAAATATTTTATTGAATAATCAAAATCAAAGCTGCAAGCAAAACTCGAAGCAAAATAATTAAAATATGCATGAAAAAACATATTCAAAACAACTTGCTGGCCGCCACGCCATATTGAATTTTTCGTTTTGACAGATAGATTGAATTGCCTAATAATACGTTGTGACGTCGCACATGCTCAGTATATCTACCTATATATACAAAATTCAATATTTGTATAACTTTCGAAATAATCATATTTGGACAAAATAACAAAACACGCATCGATTTTTTTTCGATTTCCTACAGTTTGCAATAAACAATAATCAATTTAATTTTCCATGCAAGTACCCTAAACAAAGTCTATATCTTCTACCATTGTGGTTTGGTTTCAAGTGTTTCAACAACTCGAAAGATTTATTACCTACTATATTTTATTCATTGATTCGTTTTCCAAATATAGGGTTATAATCTTAGGATTGTAGTTTAAACCAACCCCTAACCAACGGTAAAGTTTAAACTTAGGATTGACGATTAACCCAAGCTGTAAAAGTGTCAATTTTATAAAACTGTAGTTTAAACTTAAGATTGGAGTTTAAGCTCTACTTGTAAAAGCGGCCCTTAGTGTTCCGAGCAGCCGCCTAAATTCCAAGACAGGAATTTACATTGATCCGGCCAAGAGTTAAGGGCCGCTTTTACAAGTAGAGCTTAAACTCCAATCTTAAGTTTAAACTACAGTTTTATAAAATTGACACTTTTACAACTTGGGTTAATCGTCAATCCTAAGTTTAAACTTTACCGTTGGTTGGGGGTTGGTTTTAAACTACAATCCTATAAATTATAACCCTATTTTTGGGAAACAAATCAATGAATAAAATATAATAATAAATCTTTCGAGTTGCTGAACTGAAACCAAACCACAATGGAAGATTTGTTGTTTTTCAACTGCAAATTTTTTCCGTGTAATCTTTTTCAGATTTTTCCATTTAATTTTTAGGTTTTTTTGCAGTGCGAGGGGGCGTTTCCATCATTTCTTTTATTAAATTCGGTAGTTAAACATTCCCAAGCTTGAGCCTTTTCCTTCCAACTGATTGCATCAGTTTTTTTTGTTTTTCCAGAGAATCCTTGTTGATTTTGACCAACTCCTTTAATAGAGTAATTTCTTGTTCCGAGAAATTCTGATTTCTTTTTTGTAACAAATCCATTTTTCCAAATCAACACAATAACCACTCAATGTAACAACTACAACTAACAACTTTTAAATTTTAAAATTGATGTTAATGATGTTTAAAACATAAGTTAGGGACAATTTCCTCTTCTTTATAATGTGGCATTAGCAATTATTCCAATTTTCCTGAACTTTACTGACAGACGTAAAAGATGGTATTTTATTTTAAACATTGGTTTAAACTTTTGGTTGAACCACAGTTCAATCTGAAGTTTAAACTTTACTTGTAAAAGCCAGGGCCGGATCTAGGGGGGGGGGGGGGGCGAACAGGGGCGCGTGCCTCCCTTCGCATCTTGAGGGGGCGGCAAAAAGGGAAGACACTGCTTTACTTTTTTTCATAAAACATACATATTTTTTAAATATTTCGACGCCTCCAAAAGAAAACATTGTAAGTGACAAATTCACGATTTTCGCTTTTTCGCATTTTTTTAACCTACTGCTACTACTCTTCCTAAAAATAAATGCCAAATCATCAATTTTTTGCGGGGAAAAACCCAGCTTTTATTATTTTTTTCATTGTAACTAACAATTTTTAAAAGAAATCCTGGTAAGAAAGCAGTAAGGGTGCATACAATTTCATTTATAATGCCCCTTTGAATTGTAAAGTGCTTTACCTACGAGCGAGTATTTGCAAATGGAAAGTATCACTTTACCACACACTATGCGGTAAAGTGCACTTTACCGCATAGTGTGCGGTAAAGTTAACTTTACAGCATAGTATGCGGTAAAGTAGAATACAAAGTGTGCGGTAAAGTGCACTTTACCGCATAGTGTGCGGTAAAGTAGAATTTGATATTTATAATCAAAAATCCTCTCTTTTTCAAAAAATAGATTTTTGATCATTTCTAAATCTTATCTAATTTCATTAATTAATCGGATTCATTAATTAATTTTATCAATGCCTTTTTTTGGAGATGTAGATGCTCATAGGTAAAATTTTGTACCTAACACATGCGGAAAGTGCCTTTACCGCGGTAAAGTGCACTTTACCGCATAGTGTGCGGTAAAGTTAACTTTACAGCATAGTATGCGGTAAAGTAGAATACAAAGTGTGCGGTAAAGTAGAATTTGATATTTATAATAAAAAATCATCTCTTTCAGAAAATTGATTTTTGATCATTTCTAAATCTTATCAAATTTCATTAATTAATCTGATTCATTAATTAATTTTATCAATGCCTTTTTTTGGAGATGTAGATGCTCATAGGTAAAATTTTGTACCTAACACATAACACATGCGGAAAGTGCCTTTACCGCCCTTAACGGCTTGACCGAACTCCGCTTCGCGTCGTTCGGTCATCTGCCGTTGCGTAAAGTATCACTTTCCGCATTTGTTAGGTAAATAACTATAACAATTGTTTTGCACGGAGAATATAGTTATTTTCCTAACAAGTGCGCAAAGTGTTACTTTTCCGCACGCAAACACAGTTATACGAACGACGCGAAGCGGAGTTCGGATACGTGTTTGCGTGCGGAAAAGTAACACTTTGCGCACGTGTTAGGAACAACATTTTTCCTACGAGCTTCATATCAGGTAGGTAATAACAAAAATAAAAAAAAAACGATAATTTGTTTAATTATTTTTATTTAACTTGAAGGGAACCTATGCATTTATCAAAAAATTACATAACAAAAAAAAATAACAGAAAATCCTCGTCAGAGCTGTTCATCTTAAAGCGTTTAAATTTGATGAGATGTAGATTTTTGCATATAAATAGAGAACAAATCTGACAATGTGTCAAAGTTAATTTATATTTGGTGTTTGTATAGATGTTGGCTGATATAGAAACAGAGGAAAAATTTGTCATCATGTGTCAAAGTCGACAGGTGCACTTATTGTTGCTTGACAATTTATAATTACTTTTCGGCACTTAGTGCGGATAAGGCCTGCGGAAAAATATAACTTTTCTATTCGAATATTCGAATATTCGAATAATCGACTATTCGAATATTCAACTATTCGAATATTCGACTATTCGACTATTCGAATATTCGACTATTCGACTATTCGAATATTCGACTATTCGACTATTCGAATATTCGACTATTCGAATATTCGACTATTCGAATATTCGACTATTCGAATATTCGACTATTCGAATTATTCAACTATTCGAATAAAATACTAAACGACTATTCGAATACTTGAATTTTAAAAATTCCGAGCCCTAGCCTATTCCTTTCGAAAAGTGTTTGTTGCACCACGCATCTATTACCTGCAAATCGGGGGCGACTAAACACCGGAGTAGGGATGCGCACGATGTATCGATGTTTCAAAAACATCGATTTTCTTATTTCGATGTTCGATGTTTATATCGATGTTTTTTTATTCGATATTATTAGGGAACATCGATATTTTTTTGCGATGTTTTTTCGATGTTTTCTTCTAAATACTACACCAGTTTTTCAGTACCTTTTTTGAGAATTTGATGAAAATCTATTTGTTGAACATTGGGAAGAAATAAAGAATGTATATCTGCGACTATCAAAGATAGCTTCAAAATACTTTAGCGTTATTGTAGCAGCTTCGGTTCCATATGGAAGACTATTTTCAAATGCAGGACCAACTTTGACACAACACAAGAATTATATGGAAAAGAAAAAAATAGTCAAAATTTCTGTTCTTGGATGATAATTGTGATTCAAATATGATTGTTATTTGTATTCATATCATTTAAGTCAAGTATCTAACTAGATTTACTCTCTAGTGCTTAGTTATTGCTATTGTTTGCTTTCAAATGTACTTTTTCTTCATTATAAATCGTATATTTATTACCTGTATGTATATTATATTAAAAATACATAAGTAGGTTAAGTAAAAATGATATTCTGTTTATCAACAGTTTAATTTTTTCTTACCATATTTTCAAAAACTTCGATGTTTAGAAACATCGATAGTTTCAAGCCGATGTTTTAACAACATCGATTGTGCATATTCGATGTATCATTTGATGTCAACATCGATGTTTTCAAAACTTTGCGCATCCCTACACCCACCGGAGCGAGTAGCTCGAGTGTTTCAAACTCTTGAAAGGAATACAACTAAACGCTGAGCGCGCTAGAAATGGTAAGATCCTGTTCGTTTTAGATCTGAGAGTGTTCTCTTTTGCTTTCGGGTTACAATCGAGCACGTACTAGGGTTGCCAACCGTCCTGTATAGGAAGGACGTCCTGGATTTCGAGCGATTTTAATAGATTTGTCCTTCGTCCTTCCGAGCCCTTAAGAAGGATGTATTTTGTCCTGGATTTCAGCCAGTTGCTCAAACAATATAGAATAAGAGATGTTTCTACTATTTATAATGACATCCGAAATTCCGACAACACTACACTGGGATTGACGGAAAAACGGTTGCATGAAAAGTAATTAGCTTAATTTTCTGGTTTTTAAAATTTTTATTTCATTTTTTTAGTCAGTAATATTTTTTAAATTTATTTTGTTAAAAAAAAAACGTGATATGATTAGGTGTCGTTTTTTGTTACTCTGTGTCCTTGTTTGTTTATAACTTTGTCCTGGAAATCAAAAATTTAGTTGGCAACCTTAGCACGTACCCTGGGCTCGGTCTCTTTTCCCAGGGTTCTTATTCTTGAAACAGGGGAGCAGCGTTACCAGGAGAGCGAGTGTTCAGTCTTTGTTACTTATATCATCAGTTGTATAGGTATTATTGAGAAAGACGGAACACTCGTTCTCCCTGGAAACGCTGCTCCGTGATTCAAGAATAAGGACCCTGGATGGATGGATGGATGGAGAACAACAGAAATTATGGTGAGTCCTCATGTGCGCACTGTGAGCGCACTGAAAGCGGATCGAAGGCAAATACTATAAGCTTCAACCGAGTCCGAAAATGATAATTTTGATGAATAGGGATGTTCACTATTTTTCAATTGTAATAAAAAGTGGTGGTTTTAGGTCCACAAAACACGTATTAAGCGTTAAGTTAAAACATCTAGAAACCCTTTATTTTTTCTGATCGAAAACAAAAAAACGAAATTAGCGAGGCTAGCAAAACGACCCCTGCGGCGAGAGTACCGCTTGTGACGTCACTGTGCGGAGCGAAACATCAGCTGGCGCATTGGCGAGATTTGTTTACAAGTTTACATTGGATTTATTGTGTTGCTGACTATTGCTTTATCCCAAGAAGCTTCATTCACTCCAATGATCTGTGTTTGTGTAATGATGGGAGTAGGGTAGCCAAGTTTTTGAACTGGAAAAGCGGGAGGTTTGAATTTTTGGGTGCCACGCCCAAATTTTTACGAAACAGTCGTTAAAAATAGCAAGTTATTTGGATTTATTTCAGAATCAGTTCTGAATTGAACTGCGCTCGCGCAGTTGCTTATATATTATCATCGATATGACCAAATAGTACGCAAGCGCAGTTCAATCAAAACTGATTCTGAACTAAGTCCGAACAAACCTAATATTCATATGATTTAGTTGGTGAATGAGAAAAAACATTAGTATTGTTCGTCGATTTTTTATTTGACACTTTCCGTATGAGGAGCGAGGGGGTGAAGTATATAGAAAAAACAGGTGTGTCGTCAAATGACCCTTGACGTTTTAATGTAGGTTACCACCAATGATATCAAAACACAGATAGACCGAACAATAAACAAAATTTTCGTATGACAACATCTCTCTGTCTCTTTTGGGTCTTTGTGCTATCCCCACCACTGAGAATGCCAAATTTTGTCTTGAATCCCTAAATAATATATTTTTCTCCTCTAATTAACATTTTCAATTTCATTTCTGAACTCAATTTGGCAACAGCAGATTATAGCAAAACACCGCCCAGAAGCGGCTTGTTGAATGGCAGGCAGGTGTTGATTGTAGTAGCTAGCTATCTTTATTGCAAACAGGGATTATTCATTAGCGTTAAACAAGAAACGACTAACACGATATTGGTACTCCCAGAATAAAGGGCTCGTATCGAATATTTTCAGTTTATTTGTCAATTTGTTATTTTATTTATTCATCCAATTAAATTTCGAGATATATTCACGTGTGGGCGGGGTTTTTTACACCATTTTGAGCAATGATGTCTCCCTACCCCGACCCCGCGAGCAACTCACCTCCCCTGGCCCATGGGTGGTCTTGTCAACACAACAAATAATAGTTTTATGAATGGGATGATCCGTCTAAATCTGTGTTTTGATGTCATTGGTTGCCACCAGCTCACATTAGTTGTATTCCTTTCAAGAGTTTGAAACACTCGAGCTACTCGCTTCGGTGCTCAGTCGCCCCCAATTTGCAGGGAACAGATGCGTGCTGCAACAAACACTTTTCGAAAGGAATAAGCGCGTGAAGCACCGGAGCTGTTCCGGTGCTCCTCCTAGGTGTGAAAGGAATACAACTATTCCTTCGAGTATCAGATTAAAATCGACGGACTTTATTTCTTATCATAAATAAGATCCCCAGTAGCACACAATGTTGGTCCCATGTTGCAGATACATTGGACCAATATTGTATGTTGGCCCAATATTGGAATTTTCTAGCCAACATTGGACATTTATTGGCAATACAACTTCTTTCATCATTATAATAATCAGAGCTGGGTAGCTAGCTACCAAGTAGTTAAGCTACTAGCTTAGCTACTTTTTTGGTAGCTAATAACTTATTCAAGCTACTTTGAAAAAAAAGTAGCTTGTAGCTGTAGCTTTTGGTAATGTGTTACAAGTATTCATAAGCTACTGTGAAAAGTAGCTAGCTACTAAAACAAGCTACTTGAGCTACTTTTGGTAGATAGTTAATAGTTATTTAGGTATTAATGGCGGAATTTAAGTGTCATTTACCGCCCGAGGGTGTGGTTAACGATACTCAACGCCCAAAATACTTATTACGTTTTATGCGCAGGGGACTCTTCTAGTTCAAAAATGAAATAACTATACCTTTAATATAATGGCATCCATTCGACTTGTTTTCAAAAATAAACAGTTTTCCCCTTATAAAAAGGCACGTTTCCACCAACCTATCACCCGCGTTTGAATTTACCGCTCGAAAAAAGTAACTTAATACTTTTAATTGCTCAAGCTACAATTATCATTTTCCGGAAAATTCTTATCCTGCCTTGCTTAGACTAGTTTCTAGTTATCTCTGTATGTACCTATGTTTTATGTGTGCTATTTTATTCTCGCATTCGCAGATCACTGTGATCAAAGTAACCAGTGGTTTTTGACAAAAATATGAATACTACTTCTCGGAGAAAGTTAATATGTTATTTTCGTATGATGATATTATGAAATTAAATTAGGTAAGGCATGTACATTGATGGTGGCGATTGTGCACGCTTTTTTGTTTTTATTAATTCAACTTTCGAAAAAGTAGCTTAAATAGTAGCTTTCACTAATTCAAAATGTAGTTAAGTTACTAATAGCTTAGCTACTTTTTCAAAGAGGTAGTTGAGCTACTGAGTAACTTAGCTACTTACAATATAAAGTAGCTTGTAGCTAGCTACTTTTTCCAAGTAGCTTGCCCAGCTCTGATAATAATAATTTATCCAAGAATGAGCCAATATGCACAAACAATATTTTTATCGGCAGCAAGATTGGTTACATATTGGCGATACAAATTTTTCTTACATAACAGTGATACCTATATTTATCCATCATTGAACCGAAAAGCACAAAAAAATTGTTCTTTTTTTTGCATTATTGAGCCAATATTGGCAATACATATTTTTCCACATTGTAATATCATATTTATACCTTTTTCACTTATTATTGGCGAACTGGTGTGCCATGGAAATTTGGCAGGTTGACCCTCGTATAATAATGACAGAATATGTCAAATTCCAGACAGTTTTAAGTGTGGTTTACATAATTTCGTAAGTGCCGCGGTATTAAAATTTTCTGGCCTATCTGGCAAATCAAATTTGACACATTTTTCAATGCATTTTTCAATAATGCTATATTATAAACGGTACCTAACTATTTTGCGTACCTGCAAAATCTAATGACATTTTTTAAAATTCGGCATTGTCAAATTTCTTTCGTATTGAAGATGACGAAAATAACACAAAACATCCCCCCTTAGAAATGTAAGTCTTATGAGAGACGTTAGTCTAGTCGTTTCAGCTTTCCCCTCCAATCACTAGAGGCGCTTCAATCAACTTATTAAAGTTTTCTTTTTCCTGCCGGACCGTGCGCCAAGATTTGAAGTTTATTTTGTCATTTCCAGTCGTCAAAATTTAAATTTTGAACTTCTCCCAACATTTAGAATTATCAATTACCTTTATCAATAATTATTATCTCATAATGTCTTCTCCCAGTTTGTTAATTGAAAAGCATCAGAAATGCTGTGTTCCGGGGTGCGGCGACAGATACAGCAGTTCCTTCCGGTTTCCAAAATATGCCGAAAAAATGAAACAATGGCTAATAAAAGTTCGCAATCCTTTACTAAATAGCCTCAGTGTCGAGTGCTTATAATAATTATAGAGTGTGAACAAGACATTTTCCTCGAGAATTTATTGTTGGCGATCCAAAAGCCAGACGAGGACTCACATGGAATGCTGCGCCTTTGCTGTATCTCCCTGAAGGTAAGTTAATACTAGATATATGTGAGAAAGACGTACTTACATTTTCACTTACTCCTCCCCATAGTTCTGATTAACGACAACGTATTAGAATTCGGGTTTAAAGGAGCATAGGTCAGAAACATTAAAATTAATTTTAATTTTAGCCCCAATTATCAAAAACAGTGAGGAGTCGTTAATTGATAAACCACAATCACCAAAATGGCAAAAAGTGGAGATCGACACAGTTGAAACTCGTCGGAGAGTCCTAAGACGCCTTCAGAAATTAGTTTCGCAACTATGATTTGACATAGGTAGGTAAACATAATAACTCTGTTCCAACACGTCAAAAAATCGTCCCATGAACGGTTTCGAAACCACTCAGTATAACAATTTTAGTTTCTGCGCAGAATCGTGACGGTACATTGTACGGTTTTCTGCTGTGTTGGAACAAAGCTAATATTATTCATTTCTTTTTTTTAAATGTTTATTCCTTTATCAGGAAACACAATAATTAAAATATTCCTGGTTACATAGGTACAGGTACACCATATTCTACAATGCGTGTATCCAAACTTTTTTGGTAGAATCATTGGTAACGAAATTTCTGTTTTAGATCAACCAGGCCCTTCATGTCGTCAATTTTTATCTACTGAAACTTCTGCAATTCGGGCAGACATTGCTACACCAAGTGGAACCATCACATCTGCAAACATGAAAAAGTCACCAACCAACTTTGTCTCTTAAAACTTTTATTGGTAGGTACCTAAGTGTTATTGCTTAATGAATAACCACCCAGTTGGGAGTAGGTGAATTTTAAAACATCCTAACTCAAGTAGGACTACTACTATAAAAGACTACTAATTACTAAAACTTGCAGTCGAATGCTAGAAAAGTTAGAAGCTAAATGTGCGAAAAGCTCGTCATGAGAGACGATGCCAAATTTTAAAGAACATTAACGTCACTAGGCAAAAATTCCTATCCCCAAGGGAAAAATATCTTTATTCCAAAGTTATAGAATCCAGCAATAAGTTAAGAAGAATCAGTAGAAGGTTGTCGTCATTTAAATCCAAAGTTTCTGCTGTTGAATAACTTGCATCATAAACCAAATTTCAAAGGCTCGTAGATCACGTCAATCCATTGATATACAGCTTTATTTTAAGCCAAGTCCGTACTCAAAACCAAAAGCCTAAAGCTAGACGATTTACATTGGACGAAAAGTTGTTGGCGTTGTCTTTGCTTAAAGCTAGTGGTAAAGGGTATAGACTATTATCAAAAATATTTATTCTATCATCCAAGCGAAATCAGTTTCTTGAATGAGCTTTATATTATGCATAACTACATAAACTTTCTACCGGAAAGTGTATTTTCTGGACTTGAAGGCTTGTCCGAACTCTGCTTTTTGTTGTCATTCGTGCAACTTCCATCACGTGCAGAAACACTTTCCTCACTTGTTAGGTTAACAACGATTCTGGATTGTGAGAAAAGGACCTCTTTTGTCATTTTATTTACGATTTAAGTTTTTCATCAAGCTATTGTTAAATGTACGTCATTACTTCTTGTAACTGTCCTTATTATCTTTAACTTAACTAGCATTACCTACCTATGTATGTATACTTACATGAAAAAAGACTGTTTCGCAATAATTGTAATTAATTCCATATTCTATTATATTTTCTGTTTCAAACTTTAATAAATATCTAAATTTGTCATCTTAATTCTTAGTCAATTTTACCTTGAAGGCGCTTCAACACTACCGATTTTATGAGTTTCTTCTTTTTGGCACAATTATTTTATGCCAAAAAATGGTAGAAACTTTAAAGTGGTGGTGTTGAATCGCTAGGATCAAACAATGGTGCAAACGATCCACCGGAACGAATAAGATACCGAACGAACCCTAATTGCGTTTTGCATTCGCCAATAAATCCAGAATTACAAAAGCTGACCCCCCCAGTCACTAGAGGCGCTGAAAACTTATAGACAGGTTCTCAACACGGCACTTACCTTTCTAAGGGGGGATGTTTTGTGGAAAATAATTTCAGAAGAAAAAAAAGGGAAATATTAAAATGTCATGGTTATTTAAAAAAAATAAACCAGAGGTTCTCCAGGGAACAATTGAAGCCCAACTTGCAGATATATTTGAGGTAGGTATAACTTAAATGTAAATGTGAAGCCATTTCTTACCCAACCAACATTTTACCTTAAATTTTAGGTGGGAACCAGGACTATTCAAAGAATTTTGACTGGACAATATACAAACAAAAAACCTTTAGGCCGACCGAAAAGGACAGAGACTATTATGGACCGAATGTTTAAAGAAGATTTACAACGACAAATTTGGAAATACAATTCTAAAAATGAATATTTTACATTACAAACATTACTGACAAAATTTGGAATTTAAGGGAGGGCAAACAAGTTTATATAAAATTTTAAAATCTATGGGATATAAATTTAAATTAGTAAAGGGACGCAAAATTTTATGGTGAGCAGAAACATGTTCTTGCTGCCAAAATAACATTTTTGCGGAAATACCTGCAATATAAACATTCAAACGAAAATATCAGATTCGTGTATTTAGATGAAACTTGGATCTACCAAAACGGATCCCAAGTTCGTCAATGGATACACGAATCTGATATGAAATGCAACCCATCTAAAATTAAGTCAGAGGGGAAACGTTTTACTATTTTGCATGCGGGGAGTAGTTCTGGGTTTTTAGATGGGTGCGATTTTTTTCTAGATTCAAGAAACAATGACAGAGACTACCACAATACCATGAACGCGGACATCTTCCAAAAATGGGTCGTTGATCAACTAATTCCTGCATTGAATATAATTGAGGAGAATAATAGTAATAATCATGGACAACGCTCCATATCATTCAGAGCAGAAGGATAAACCACCTTCATTCTCTTCAAAGAAAGACAAAATGCAGGAATGGTTGATTAAACATAACGTATACTTCGACACAAAAATGACCATAAAACAACTATGGGAAGATATTTGGAAAGAGAGGACCAAAAAGAAGAAGAATATCGTGACGGAAAAATCTCAGAACATTGTTTGATAAAAGCTCGCCACAACTCTTCCATATTGCTGCGAATTAAGTGAACATCGCCTTAATAATCGATGATCGCCGACATTCATAAGGGATAGGCACGTCCAGAAGAAGAAGAAATAAAAAAATGAAAATAGAAGAAATGCCGTTGGACCAAACCCGAAAAAAAAGTTACTGCAAAAACATATTTAGCTATTAAGCTAACTGTTATGGTTACGTTTAATTAATAAATTGAATAATTTTACTATTTGAATTTACTCAGATATTTTACACATTCTGGCAACTCGGCTTTCTGTTTCATAACCCTGAAATTTGAAAAATAATTTGTCATCAAATGTCATTATTATACGAGGGTCAACCTGTCAAATTTCCATGGCACACCAGTTCGCCAATAATAAGTGAAAAGCTTATACATGAGAATGGGCTAATATACAGAAAAAATATCTTCATTGACATTATTTAGACAAAATTGGTGAATTATTGGCAATACAAATTTTTCTAATATAACAGTGATATATTTATCCATATTGGCCAAATATTGCTTCTATATTGGTGAAATATTGTACATGGGTCCAATATTGGCAATTTGTAGCTAATATTATTGGTAATATATTGGATATTAACCTTTTTCCTACATTATTGATATATAATATGTGAATCCAAGATTGATCCAATATTGGATCCAATCAATGTTTGGCAATATCTTTCATTCATGTTTATATTTAATATTTATCCAATATTGGTGATATATCGGAGATGTACCTCTTCCATATCAATCAGGACCACCGAGAGAGGGCACCACGCGCTACCGAAGGCCTTGCTCTTTCCTAGTGTTTGAGTTTCCTTCAAACCTGTTTCTTTAAGTTAGTGTGCTTCGCTCACAAGCTCGAAGCCGGAAACCGGTCTAGTCTGCAGGTGTTGGAGCTTTGGTTAAATACATGTGTTCTTCCAAAAAAATATTGTGAATATTTTTAGGAAATATTGTAAATATTTCCAGAAGAAATATTTCATATTTATTAATCGGTAATAGGTATTGGAGAAATATTTATATTCAATATCGGATTCATATAAAAAATATACATTGTGCCAATCTGAAAAACAAACATTGGGTATATTTCTAAAAACAATATTACATGTTTAATAATTAGCAATATTGGGCCAATATTTTTGTTCAATATCGGATTCATATTTACAATACAGGGTGTATATTTTAAGTGATACCACTATTACTATATCCGAAACGGTAAGAGCTACAAGGTCGGTTATATTAGAGAAAAGTTGCCTTTTTTGATGCCCATTCAAAACTTGTTTACAGTGTTGTCAAATTCCTTTTAGTTTAGGAAATACAGGGTGATTTCTTAAAAACGCCAAAAACTATTTCATCAACTATTTCGAAAACTATTGATATTCGAGACACAATTTAAATTTGAAAGTTTTATAATTTTTTTCGCTCTACAACATGGCATCTTCAAATTTTGAATCCGACGTTTCTTGATCGAGCTTCCATCATCAACTTTATTTTTTTTAAAACGGACCTGGTCTTTTTATGTCATTTTTACAAAGGGAATAAAAGGCACTTTCTAAAAATGACAAAAAATCCAGGTCCGTATTTAAAAAAATCAAGTTGATGATGGTAACTCGATTACGAAACATCGGATTTAAAATTTAATGACACCATGTTGTAGAGCGAAAAAAATTAAAAAACTTTCAAATTTAAATTGTTTCTCGAAAATCTATAGTTTTCAAAATAATTGATGAAATAGTTTTGGGCGATTCTTATAAATCACCGTGTATTTCATGAACTAAAAAGAATTTGGCAACACTGTAAACGAGTCTTAAATGGGCATCAAAATATACACCCTGTATATAATGGGCAAAAAAAAAAAAATCTGTTGTTTCCATTCTTGGGCCTATATGTAAATATAATATTTTACCAATATTGTTGTGCTACTGGGGATGCAATAATACATACTTGCATACGTAATCAATGGTAGATGGTACGTGTTTTTTCAAAAATGCTTATCAATTGTGTCAGTGTAAGATGTGAAATAATATCTGTAGGCGCTTTTTTTCATCCAAACCCTTAATAAAGACGGAGAAGCCCTATTATCTTTCTCTAGCCAAATGCGAAATTTTTGAAAAGCGAGAGTTTTTTTAGAAAGCGGGAGTTTTTACCGCGATGTTTCAAGGCGGAAGACGTGGCAAAAAAGCGGGAGTCTCCCGCCTAAATTGGGAGGGTTGGCAACCCTAGTATGGGAGACTCAAACAAAGTTGAACCGAGTCGAAAAGTGTGGTATCTACGTGCGTGTTTTTCTACGAGGTGCGAAAATGTGCTACTTTCCGTACGCAAATCGTTGCGTGAAGACGCGTTTTTCACACGCTCATAGAAAAAATGGGTCTGACACGTGCATAAAGTATGTTTTCCACACTTGCGGCTTGCACGAATTTCGCTGGCTCGTTGTTCGTGCAAATGCCGTTGCGTGCGGGAAAGTATAACTTTCCGCCCTTGTTACAGGTAAATAACTTTATATCATTGTTCAAATGCAACTATACCTACATCTAATAACGTCTGTTTTACTTCTACACTAATGGACTGGAGCTGATTCAAGTCGATACTTGACTACTTGACCAAACATTCTGATACCATAGTAGATAACGAAATAAACAAAAAAATATTAGATAACGTCCACAGTTGGTAGATTATGTGAATCGGCCTTTTGAAAACCTTCCTTCATTTTAGCCATAGTACCTTTTCTACCTTAATTTCGATAAACCCTAACACAGAGATCGACATGAAGGAGATAGCATAGCAATATCAAAATACTTGTTAAACGTTAAACAGACTCTCTCGTTAAATTAAAACCGGACCATAATAATAATAACAATAATATTAATACATATCAATATTCTTTATTGCCAACAAAAATCGCAAAAACAACGTCACAAAAGGCTGATCCATCAAGTAGCTAGTAACGCCACTGTACTTGCGCATGCTAACTCATTACGCATTGTGACGTCAGACAGCGTTTCGTGCGTTTAAACGAATATCAATATTTCGTCTCCGTTTTTCTCATAGAAATAATTTTTTGATTTTCGTAAAATTTTGTAGATTTACTTATGAAACGATGCTTAATAATTTGATGATGGTTAAACGGATTTTTTTTATTTTGTGAACATTTCTATTCAGCTTATATTTACGCTGTGTCTAGCCTCCCGGCACCGGTATTCATACGAATCCCGGTTATGACGTGTTTTCGATGACTCCATATCAACGACCGCCGGGATTTATCATGGGTCCCGGCTATTGGATTCGAAATTCAAAGTGGTGTTTCTCTTGCTGGTTGAAGCTGTGATTAATCCGGAAAAGCTTTTGTGTATTGTTGTTTTTTGTTGTGATATTGGTAATTGTAATTGTAATTGTTTTTTGTTGTGAGACTGATGGTAAGTACTTCATCCTTAATCCACTTTTCGTAGTAGTGGTTTAAAAAGGGAATAAGTATGGTTTATTTTCATTCATTATTCGGGACTATAGCTTTTTTAACACCCTGTATCTCTGAAATAGGGTAGGTACTCTTGGACCCGTGTTCATAGGAATTTTTGCTCTTAATTTGAGATGTAGAATCCGCAGTTAAAATATTAACATCTAATTTTTGGCACCCTGTGTAATGTTGCTAAACGGCGTTGCTGTACAAGATCAAATGCTGAACCAACTTTCAAAATGACCCTGTACCTACATATAATAAAAAGTCATAATTTTATTTTCCATAAATAAAAGCTTATCGCGCCCGACTTTGTTTACTTTTTTTACTCTTCATAATAAATCTGCCCCAATACCAATGAACATAATAATTATGCCGGGATGCATTTTTCCGTTTGCTATTTGGTTACCGCTACATGGAGCGCTAATCCTTTAGGACTTGTAAAATTATATCTGCCATTGCGTTTCCTATTAGACCAGCACACATTGTCTATCGCTACATGGAGCGCTAATCATATACGACTTGTTGAATTATATCTGACGTCGCGTTTCCTATTAGACCAGCGCACACCCTCTGCGATCGTCTGCAGGCATCCATTGCACTGCAATCCATTTCATTATCGTTATTTTTTTAGGTTAATTGGTGGTGCAATAATTTTGAATATTTCTTGTTGTGTCTCGTTTTTTTGTTTCTGTTGATTCTGGCGTTATGGAAGAGATAGGTAATTAAAAAGTTTGATACTACGTGTGAATTTATAAGTTGTGTCAGTAAGAAGGAGGGAAAACTTTAAAAAACTGCACCAGTTTGCACAAGCTCACCAAACATATGCTAAAGAATATGAAAGAACTGAATGCTAAAATTATTAGCATTGAGAATGAACAAGGATTTTATGATATTTGTTCCGCTGTAGCAACCAAAAACAAGGAAGCCGAATCAAAGTACAACCAATTTCGATTGGACGCCGTGATTTAATGCCGAAAAATTACGTAATAAGGTAACAAAGAGAAAAAGTTCTTTCATTTCAAATATTTTGGCAAATCAACCGAATGCCAAATGTCATTGAAATAATCGTTACTTACCCTTTTAAAAAATGTAAAAGGCCATTCTTTTATTTAATAAAAAAAAAGTTAAACTCTGCAAGTTGTTTTATTAATTATTATCATTAAAAACTAACCCAATATCAAATGTCATGTAACAGTATGGTTAGCAAAATGAGCGTAGTTATTTAATTTATGTGCGCTAATCTAATAGGAAACGCGACGTCGCATATAGCTTAACAAGTCCTATAGGAGTAGCGCGCCATGTAGCGATAGACAATGTGCGCTGGCCTAATAGGAAACGCGATGCCAGATATAACTTTACAAATCCTTAAAGATTAGCGCTCCATGTAGCGGTAACCAAATAGGAAACGGAAAAATGCTGCCGGGATCCACGACAGTTACCGGTGGTTGTTGATGATGTCATTTAAAACGCGCCTTAACCGGGATTCGTATGAATACCGGTGCCGGGCGCCGGGAGGCTAGACACAGCGTTATATTTATCAAAAGAAGCACAAAAGAACTGTGACAATAATCCAGTTATTGAGGACTTAAGGCCTGTTCGCACAGCAATCATGAACCAGTCAGCAGTCAGAGCGAATTTAATTTGTTGAAATTTATTTAAATTTGACAAACTGTCATTTGACTCTAAGTACCCACAAAGTTCTTTAATAAATTTTATTCCCTACTGAACTATTATAACCATATAATACCTTGGTTACGATAATCATAAACAGAGGGTCTCAATTCCCAAGAGAGTTAAGGATTTCATAACTCCCAAGGGAGTTAAGGATTTCCATAACTCCCGCTTTTACCTTGAATAGGTGAAATTTTGACAGAAAATAGAAATTTTGGTCTATGGTTTATTCCTTTATAAAAATGGACGAAATATAGTAAATTCAGTAGGAAATAAAATTATCTATGTACCACGGGAATTATCAGGTGTTAATACCCACGGGCAATTGGTGTCCCTCGCACCGAAGGCCCTCGGGACACAAATTTTGCCCTGAGGTATTATTAACACCCTCATAATCCCTTGATACAAAAATAACTATAATAAATAGGTACCTAGTTGTATATCCTATTCACAATCTGTAGCCCGCACTCTAAGAAAATCATATTTTCTTTCGTAAATATGTAGGTACTTACCCCTACTTCCTCAATCAACGGTAGGAGCACCAGTATTTCGTATACTCTCCACATAAAAAGTCGCAAAAAAGTGCATCTTTCAACGCTCCATATCTCAGACTGTAATACCAAAGTCTAATACCTACAAAATTTCGCCCCATTTAAAGGTTGTTAGGAATTAAATCCCCTACAACATATCAAAAAATGGGCAAAATACATAGAGCCTAAAAGTCCCATATTAGGTATGCCTTATCCGAGGCCTTATCCTTTCTATTTCATTTTCACATTATGGTTATTTACATTACAAGTGCGTTTATGGACATGATTACAATAACGAGTGTGAAAGATTAGAACGACGAGGTCGTAGACCGATAGAGTTGCCAGATACTTGAGGTTTGAAAATAGGAGACCCTGTATAAGATTATATGAGATTGGATAATAATATATGAGAATATTTTATGTACAGCGGCGGCCATTGGAGTTAGCACAAATTTTTGAACGCTCTTTGTATAAAGCCAAAGCTGGCACAATTTTGGCATTTAACAGTTTGTTAAAAAAGTCAAATCCACAGGTCAAATCGTTGAATGCAATAATTCAAGGTGCATTCAAAAATTTGTACTGAGATTTGTACCAATTCCAATGCCCGCCACTGTACTGCAATGATCAACTCCGAAAAAGCTCCCATCTTGACAATTAGATATGATTTTTAGCAGATTTTAGAATGTATTGCTGGACATTCTTTTAGATAGTTAGATACTCCTCCTGATCCGTCAGTCTCATTCTCATTTTTTGGTAACAAGTCGTGGACAACCTTGCGTGGCGACGCGTGACAAGCAGTCTGGGGAGGGGGTAAATGGTACTTGGTTCAGGGGGCGCCCCTCCGTTTTTTTTTGACAAATTTCAAGGTCATTCACTTTTCCAGAACAATTATCTCCTTTGTGGGGAAAAAAATTGTATTTTTTTTCAATATGCTATGTATTTTCTTTTGGGCATCGTGATTTTTCTCTTGATTCTTCGATCCTGGTGGCGGGAGGGGAGGGGGGGGGGTAATTACCCCCATTACCTTTCGCGACGCGACGCCCCTGCAACCTTGATTTTTTCGGTTTTTCGATATTTAAACAAATCCCTGACCCAAAATCGTTTTAAGGTTCGATCTGAAAACGGAAGGAGTTGAAACTATTTTAACTAGAGGTGACGATATTATCGATGGTATCGATATTTCAAAAAATATCGAACAATCGAAAATATCGATAGTTTAAAGTGCAACTATCGATAGTCGGGGGATAATCGAATTCGATGAACTAATACTACCTTAAATTGAATAGGAAGTATTTATAGAGTTCACTGCTCCAATTTTGAATGTAAAATAGGTTAGGTCAACGGGGTTTGGGGTGCACGGTACACAGGATTGACTGCACCGGTGTTATCTACGATATAAATTAGACAGAGACAAACGACAGACTCTCTAGCGACGACTTATTAGTTTAGTTTGAATACAATAGCTCTGTTTCAATCGACACTCGAACTGTTCCAGAACCAGTAATATCCAGCTGCCCACCTATTTTTCAATAAGTTGAACATTTGACCTACTTGACAAATGAATTGATCGACTGAAAATAACCGTTCTAGAACGGTTCTCATGTCGGTCGGAACAGAGCTATAAGTTATTTGAGTTCTTGTTTCTTTTTGGTTTTAGGTAGTTTGTAATATCAAGGTTTGATACGATAATGTTTCTTTCCATAAAAAAAATAAAACAATATCAATAATTAGAGGTGAGTTGCGATTTCACGAACTGTGACTTTGTCACTGCTACTGGTCTGTCACAGTCACAGCCTGCTCCAGTCTCACTCAAGTAGCAGTGACATTTTGTCACGGCCGCTTCGATCTCTGATCGATACAGCGCGGACTAAACTCAAGACAGTGGTGGAAATAATGAAAAAATATTATCACATATTATTATAAATCGCATCGCGGTGACGCAAAATAGAAACTGCTACTGTAGAGGGCAGATTGGAACATCTTTCTCGGTCGTGACTGCGAACTGGGCGGACTGCGATTATGTAATGTAGCATTTAAATGTATTACCAGTACGGTCAGTCAAGGATAAACTGCTCCAAAAAATCACTGCTATTTGTCACCGTGACAGGACTGGAGCAGTCACGTCTTGTCACAGTTCCAGTAAAATCGCAGGTTGGCCCACCTCTATCAATAATTTTTTGTTTGTTTCAAACTATCGATAATTTATCGATAGTTTTGATATTCACCACCATGATTATCGAAACTATCGATATTATTTTTTTATCACTATCGTCAACTCTAATTTTACTTTACCCGACGTCGGACCGGCCTATCAATCACGTGTATTGTGTATGGTAGTCATACCTACATGGTTTCTTTTTTTTTTTGAGGAAAATATATGAGAAATGGTCTCATATTAAACATGTTAATATGAGATATGAGAAACAGTTAAAATCTATGAGTCTCATATCAAAAATAGGAGGTCTAGCAACACTAGACCGAGTCGTTCTAATCACACGAGTTTTGTAGTCATGTTTAAACGCACGTGTGACGTACAACGTTTTATTTACAAAGCGAAAAATAAGAATGTTTTTTTTTCAATTATTTCCGTTTATCAGTAGTTGTCTACCTTCATTTTACCTTTACAGGTTTAACTTTGACAATTGTCAAATGACCAAAAATAGTTGTGTTATAGATTCATAGCCTAGTCCATAACAGCACTAGTTGTGGTTGTTATGTTAATGTTAATGTTAATGATCTTCCTGCAGCTGTGAAGAGTGGTCTGCACTTCCTTTGCTGATGATACCACAATAGTTTGGCATCATAAAGACACTGTCATGCTGAATGCTATGGTGAACGATGACTTAGCATGGAGACCAAATATCTTGGCTTGATTGTTGATGATCAGCTCAGGTTTGACAAACACACTGAGCATTTATATAAAAAAATATCATCAGCATGCTTTGCTGTTAGAACTGTCAAGGCTGAGCTGGGTGAATCGGTTGCTAGACGGGTGTATTTTTCTTTGATCGAGTCACATCTTAGTTATGGCATTTGCTTCTGCTTATTAACATTGTTCAACGTCATATTTGTTCTCCAGAAGCGTGCTATAAGGTCGTTATGTGGTCTTAGTCCACGGAACTCTTGCAGACCATTCTTTATAGACAGACGTATTTTAACCTTGCCTTGTATCTTGATTTTAGAATCGGTGTGTCTCATGCAGAAGAAGTACCTACTCCTCTAATATTCATGCTCCCTCCTTGGTCAATACCAGAAGTTCACATGTAATTGATCTACCAATTCCCACATCCTCGCTAACACAAAAATCTATTCACTATAGGAGTAAGAAAATGTTTAATCACCTACCCACAGCCCCCTACATTTAACAAGCCATGAAGTTAAAAAGGCAACACCGCAATCTTACCGCCAAGTGGTGCTGGTGGTGTTTGTTTGTATAAATATATATTTTTTATTTTATTAATATGAATCACAAAAAATACATAATTTATTGTACTAAAGGGCCAAAAACAGTAATTCAATGAATAATTTAACTATTTGTGTAAATAAGAAAAGTAAATAATTGATTTAAATGAATATATTTCTAGAGTCTAAAGTGTTATAGGCCTATGTTTCAGTATGTCTTTTGAAAATCTAACTTTTTCTTTCTTCGGGATTTTTTCGGAAGGCAAGTCCATTCAAATACTTGAGCTGATTTTCGAAAATAAGAGGTACCTATACTTTTAAGAGTTGGACGTTTTAGTTTGAACTCTGGAACTACGCCTTTATCCTTATTGTTTGTTTCAAATCTAATTATTTCGGTTTCTTCAAAATGTTTACAGCACACCACAGAATTTTTCGTTATTGTATAATCTCGGGTATAATTATCTTGGTGTATTGCTTTCATCCACATTTTTTGCACTTCAGAATTTTTTTGGAAATAAAAATGTTTGCATTTCTTCAGTTTTTAAGAAACTCCTAATAGTTCGATTTGCATCCAGGAACACAGGAGTTTCATGGCATCTGGAACAAGTTTAAATATCTTAGGTAATATATCGAGACCTATGCTCTTGCAGACAAATATTAATATTGTTTTTATTGTTTTACCAGTTACCTTACCTTCATTTTTGCTCCTGTACCCATTTGCTAAAAATTTGCAATCAAAGCACAAAGGAACAGGTATCAACTAAATATGGGCAATATATTGGTGTGTTTCTATCCACTTTTTCGTCAATAATGCCCATAAAAATACTAAATTGCAACAATACACAATGAAAGCAATACACAGAAACACAGAAACACATAACCCAATAACAAAATAGCACCATACGCGACGTTGCCGTCATTTCCAATTTCATGGCTTGTTAACTATAGGAGGCTGTGATAGGGTATATCCCCCTACCTCATAGCATAAGAACAATAAAGGAGAGTAAATGTTTCAAGAGACAAGTCAAAAAATTACTTCTGACTAAGGGTTTTTACTCTGTAGAGGAATACTTCTCATCTCATCTGTTTAATGGTCAATAATTTTAAGTTTTAATTTTAAGTTTGTTTTTAATTTTAATGTTGAGCAGTCTTTCGATCTATTTTATCCAGTTGTTTTTATTCCTATTTTATTCCTGTTTATTATCTTTATTTTTACGTACCTACTTTGTTGATGATTTCAATTTTAATTAGGTATATTATATTTGGAAGCTTTGTTATCAAGATTTGTATCTTTAAACAATAAAGCATATTTTGATTTGATTTGTGTTGTGAATTCATAGCCTAGTTTTATAACACCACTAGTTGTGTTATGAGTCTCATAACATAACTCAAATACTAGAAAAATGGTTATGTAAAAACGCCAAACGCTTGTAGATAAAATAATTAAAAATCGAGTGTGGACTTCCATAAAAAAACTCACACTTTTTCATACCAAATGAAAGAGTTTTACTAATTTTTCCATTAAGGATTAAGAATTTTCTATATTTTTTTATTTAAAGGGGGTGTGCGCCAAAAATTAAAGTTTTAGTGTAAAAAAATCTAAGAATAGCTGTAAAAAAATCTAAGAATAGCTCTCGTGACGTCACGAAAACTTCGTCCAGCGGCGTTCTGCATTGTTAATTTGATTGTTCCCGGCACGCGTGAGTGGTTTTTGTTTAGATTATTGCAGGTAACACAGGAAAAACATTGTGTAAATTTAATTAAATCCACTTTCTCGTGCGTCGCTTGAGCTTTCGTGACGTCATAGGGTGAGATGCGGTACCTTCATAGAGCCATATCTGCGGTATTATTTGTCATAGAGGGGTGCGGATTTCACTGTTATTCTTAGATTTTTTTTCTCTTTTTTTTGAGATGAAGTTGTTTTTTTGGCGCACACCCCCTTTAAAGAACAACATGAGGAAAATTCAAAAACTTTGGAATAAACAAAAATTAACACATCTTACGATCAAGCACTTTTCTTACCTAACTTAAAGAATCTAACTTAGTTGCGCGTACGATCTATCACAACTAAGTTAGAATCTGCCTTTCCCCTGCAAGACACCCGGTTTTTAAACTGAGATAACTTAGCTGACCTAAGTTGGCGCGAAGTACGCATTGTTTGAATTTTGACTTTTAATAATTTCTAAATTGAGATTGTTTATTTTTATTTTGTTGAAAGTTGGTCGTTGGAACAGGAACTTTGAAAAGGTGTTTAGTTTAATGAAATTTATCATTCATTATTGCCATTATGCACGCGTCATGACACTTCTAGGTAGATAATTGTTAATTTTTAATGTGAAATTAACTGTGCTGTAGTACAAAAACAATTTAGTTTCAATTTCAATTGAAAATAAATTAATAAAAACAACAAACTGAACCTGAAACTCTCGTCGTAACTAGAACCCGAACTAGAAATACGTGACGTGAGTCGTAACTTGATAGGCAGCTGATCTGGCCTATATGAATTGCGCGTACGATCAAACAACTTAGCTCAGCTAAGAAACTAACTTTAACTTAGGTAAGAAAAGTGCTTGATCGTAAGCAGCTATTATGTTGAGATCGCTCTAAGTTGAGATCGGATTGATAACAAAAGCTTTGTTCCAACACAGCCAAAACCATACAATGTACCGTCACGATTCTGCGCAAAACCTGAAATTTGTGCGTAGAATCTGAAATTCGTATGTACTGAGTGGTTTCAGAACCGTTCACGGGACGGTTTTTTGACGTGTTGAAACAGACCTAAAGTTTTGATAGGTTGAAAAAAATAATTGTTCCTTAATTTCTGATTTTTTTACTTTGAAGTGTAGTTGCTATTGAAATTTGAAACTTGAGTTTTTCTCATTCTTACCTAGCTCTTGAATTTTCTTTATTTTGATAACAAAAACACTCACAAAAACACAAATAAAATTCTGGAACCTGGAATAAACAAAAAATTAGACAAAAAAAAATTAAATGGGAAGCAAAAACAGGAAAAAAAAAAATAGAACACAAGAAATTGCAATGAAGAAAAAAAAACAAGGCATCAGAAAAAAAAAAAGAAAAAAACTGTTTTTTTCTAGGGTTTTTTACTCGGTTTTTCATCAGGATTAGGAGTGCTAATAAAAATTGAATAATTAATATCAATCTTGTCTGGATTGGGCTCTGCTATCCATCTTGCATAGAGGCTTTTGGCTGAAACTGAATTCCTGAATTATTTATAATTTATTTGCAAAATTAAATAAAACTTACCCCCGTTGACTTTTAATTATGTTTTTGTTACCTACATGATTTATAACTTTTGAATATTTGAAGTATTTTAGTTCTATTCCATTTTTTGGCTATATCAAGTGCACTTTCCTGTTGTTTATTTTTAATGCTTAAATAAAGGGCGCCGTGTTGTAGAAGTGTTAAAACAACTTGTTGCCTATTGCATAATGTAGCTAAGTGCAAGGGTGTCTCTCCATCATTGATTTGAGCATTTACATTGGCGCCATTTTCCAGCAAAGAATTTACTACTGCAGTGTGACCTCTGAGAGATGCCCAATGAAGAGCTGTTCGACCATCAAAATCTTTTATTTCCATCTCTGCACCAAACTTTAAAAGAATTCGTATTAAATGTGGATCACTATGCCAATTACAGGCATAAATTAGTGAAGTCTGTTGTTTATTGTCAGCGGCATTTACATTAAATCCATGCTCAAGCAAGATATGAACAATTGCATTATAACCATTTTCAACTGCCAAATGAAGAGCTGTTTGATCACAATTATTTTTTATGTCCTTCATTGCTCCATGGATTAAAAGTGATTTAACAGTTTCTGTTCTTCCATTACGAGCAGCAAAATGCAATTGAGTATTGCCTTCAAGAGGATCTATAGCATCCAATTTTTTCACACCGAGTGATTGCAATAATTTCTTCAAATCTGCATCTTCATTTGGTGCTTCACCATGTGAAGGCATTAGTCCATTTGATACTTCTTCCTTTATATTAACATTCGTGTCCTCATCCAAAGCTCTTGCTGAAGTCAGTTCATTTTCATTGTTAGCTAAATTATTTTCAACCTCACAAATAGTTTCATTTTTCGATAGAATCAGTGTCTCATTCTCTTTCAACAATGTATCTAATTTCAATTTAAAAATATTTGTCATTTCATAATCCATTATAATTTTTTCCAAAGGTTTTGAATTTTTCACAATAAAAATGATTTTTTTGCCATTTGCTTTAATAATGTTTATCCACGATTCCAGTGTACGGGGTTGTTTACCTAATTGCTCCTCATTATCCAAAATGCAAACAAACAGATCAGGAAAGTTCTTCTGAAAATCTTCAATTTCTTCTAACGACAATGTATTAAAACTACCAAAATCAGTAAAAATTATCTCATTCAAATTGTCCCTTAAAATTGAGTCTTTTTTGAAGTTTATTAATACTTGAGCTAGTAGAACTCGTGTAACATCGACATCTGTAGTTTCTAGACACAATATGGAGCCATCATTTTCTAGTAAAAATCCTTTGGTCCCATTTTTTAGGGCAAAATCTGTTTTTTTTAAATTGTAAAAAAAAGCTTGAGAATTGGCTTTTATAGTGGCACTTGTCTGAACACAATCAACCATTTTTTAATAATTTTTTTTTCAAACCTATTTTACTTTCTATTTTTATTCTTCACTCACAATAAATCACTTCACTTGTTGCTGAATTGTTTATTTTTTATCAACAATATTCAACAATAACAACAACAACACAAAACACAACTCTAACTGGGTCTGACAAGTGACAAGTGACAACACAACTTTGCCAGCCGCTTTACGTATGGGAGTATGACGCTCGGAGCTACTCGGAGCGTTGATCCCCCGAGCTATACGTACAGACAAACGTCAGACGTCATGATACTGGAACGGTACAAATCTAGTGCGTGGCGCTCCCGGGGACCGGGGACTGGCGGCCAAGAATCGTATACTCTACAGGATTGCTCAATCGGCTAAATTTGTTCACAATTGCTGTGACGTCACGTGCATCCCGGATTTTCAAGATGGCCACTGATACGAATGATGTTCAGTTTGAGCTGCCAATTATTTTATCGTAAATTCGGATTTATCAAGTGTTATTAAGTGTAATTTAAAGTTTCATTTAATGTGTGTAAACATAAAAGACTCGTGGCTGAAAATACTCGCGAAAACCTATGGCGAAAACCCCAAGCATTTTCTGGTTTTAGTGGTTTTATAATACTGGATTTGTTGTATCAGGACATCGCTTTCTTTTATTCGTGTGTATTGCTAGTTTTCTACTGTTAGTATTTCCTAGTCAAGCATTTGTATTGCTTTTTTTTGTAAATCAAATATCTACTTAGTTGTAAGTTTCCTTTGCATGTAATTACTAAAAATTAGTGTTGGTGGAGAGTGAATAAATAAATATGTAAATAAATTACTCTACTGGCGCGTTTACTATGAAAACGCATGGAAAATATGGGAAACTTGCAGTGTTTTTCTGGAATATGATTATGAAAATTTAAATTAGGTATCACTTTGGATTTGTGGAATAAGCTTACTCTGAATGTCCATATTAAATCGTTCTAAACTATTGAATAATAATTGAGAAGTAGGTAAGGACAGTAAAAAATAAATCACACTATTTCAACCACGTTTCGCTTATATTTTGATATTGAAATGCAAAAATTAAACCCGCTCGCTCAAGTTGGCACCCCACATTTGGCTTTCTAGCCTTTCTACTGTTTCTCAATTGTGCCCGTTTTGTGCTCAATTGTGCCAGTATTTATGCGAATTGTGCTCATTTCCATACACAAAAAAAAAACATTGAAACAAATTCGGGGGCCAGCTTGACACAAGCCCATTGTTTTTTTGACTTTTTGGCAATATGTTTGGCTAATTGATAAACAAAAGCAAACAAACTCGTCTTCTTAATTAGCCAACCACTCAAGACTACAGTGACTCTATTACTCACAGTGGCGACAATTGCTGTCTTATTTTTGATTGGTTCTAAAATCCTATATATTTATATCGAAAACGCGGCCATCTTGTTCCCATCTATTGCTTATTTCAAATATGAATATATGGGATTTAGGTGAACATCCATCATAAAACATGGAAAACAAAGTATTTGATGCCATTTGATGGACCTAATAATAATCATCAAATACGTCGATTTAAATTTTTTATGAAAGATGTCCATTTAAAACCTATAAATTCATATTTAAAAGTAACAAGAGGTTGGGAACAAAATGGCGGCGGGACCTCTATTGTCGCCACTGTATGTAAAGGTTTATTTAGCCACTGTACTCAAGACTCAAGGACACAAACTTTTGAAGTCTGCTAATTTTAAAATTAATAAATATAATTACAAAATACAGTTTTCTAAGGAGATAACCTCAAAATAACAATTTTTCACGTTTGGAAATGCAGGATAGTGCACTGTCATAAAACACAAACCGATCAAGGACTGCGTGACGTCATTCGCATACCGCCATCTTCGACGTTTTTATGAACGTTTGTCTGGGATTGAGCAATCCTGTAGAGTTTACGATTCTTGACTGGCGGCTAGACATAGGATCGCAATCCAATGTTGCCAAATCCTCCTTTCATAAAGCGCCAAATTTAAAATAGATTTATATTGCGGATAATGTTACAATAATAAAACAACAACAACAAATAAAGTCTCGCATGATTAGTAGGTAATAAATTAATCCTATTATAGATATTTATCTTATAAGGATCATAATCACGATCATTATGGTATTAGCCGTGAATATTATCAGACGAGGCGTCAGCCGAGTCTGATGATAAGACGGCGTGTGCCATAATGATTGTTTATAATCCAAATTTCACACAATATTTTAAATTCCAGAAATTGTAAATTATTTTAATCGTTAAATGTTGTCTTCAATAAATTTTTCATATTTTTGCTTACTAAACCTACCTATATTTTTTTCTCATTATAGTACTTATAATGAGATCTCATTATACTACTTAGTACTAGTACACACCATTCGTATTCGTGCTCTCAAAAAAATTAGAAACAAATCGTACACAAATCAAAAATACAAGCAACAAGCGAGCTACTGAATACAATATACAATACTACTAGCTTTGTTTGTTTATTTGCACCAAACTCCAAAGAGATCAATGAAAAAGACAGACTGACAGAGACAGCCAAACTTGGCTCAATGGGGTGGGCGGGCACGCGCCTAGCATCGAAATCAATTTGGCAACGTTGGATCGCAGTCCTATGTTTAGCCGCCAGTGGACCGGGGTGGTCCAGAGCGCGCCAATGTGCATACTCATACTGGAAACAGAGACATGAGTATGAAATGGACTGCGTGTTCCGTATAGTTGCCGTACGCGGCAGTGATGGAAAGATGGTTAGGCAACCAGTCTTTCGCATTGTGGGCAAGAAGCTACACAACCGCATTACCCGCAACGAGAAATAACACATAATTTCATTTAAAGGTGACATATAATTACTTTTTCTACGACTGCTATGTAAAACGTTAAAAAACGCACGCCAAAGTCAATCTGAAAGTGACGTTTTGCACACACCGTGCGCAAATTTTGTAGTGTGCAATCTTTGCGCACGCTTTCCTTTAAGGTGAATCTCCGTATATCTGGTTGTCGCCGCGTAACCAGAGACAACAACATTGTCAACAATTGTCTCTGACGTAACGTATTTGTCATGTCATATTGTTTGAAAAGTCATTCAATTTAAATATAATTTCCTTTAATTTTTTCCTTAATCTTCGGGTAACGGAGCACACAATTAAATCCACCGATCCTTTCGAACTGACGCAGCAAGCCGCACATAGGGGAGGGTGGGCCACGTTGAGACAGTTTTTACTTTTTTGGGGATAAAATTGGTAATTTTAATTTTTTCGGTACAGTTTCGTAAGCCTCATAATCCTTCATCTTATTGCACAAATTTTTTGAATAAATTATTGACACAATGTTATTTATTTGATTTCACAGAGGAATCTAAGAAAATCTGATTTTGTCTCAAGGTAGCCCATGAGGTGGGCCACTTTGAGACATTCATAAAAACCGAGAAAAAAGGAGGAAAATAGGGTTTATTCATAAATAATACATCGTAACGAGGGCGGTAATATCATTTTTCTTCATTATTTTATGTTTTTTCAACATATCTTGCAAATGTTTGATGTTTCACGTTGTTTTTCTCTGCTGCAATCCTCAGAAGCTCAATTTATGTTTAATCACATCTTCGACAGCCCTTTCTATTGATTCGGCACTAAACAGGCCTTCTAGAGATTTTCTTTTGCATCCCCGTGACATGTTTTGAGCAAAATATTTTTTCTTAACATTTGAGACACGTCCCAAGGTGGCCCAAACTTCGTGTCTCATTGTAGCCCATGGTAGGTGTGAGTTACAAACCGCAATATTTTGGTAAAACGTGAAAAAATCGACTCGTAATATATGTAAACAATGAAATTAATATTTACCTATTGTTTTTGGAAACCTCAGAACAAAATGAAAGTATAGGGTGGTCCAAAAAAAACCGGAATTTTGTTTTTGAGCTGTAACTTTTTTATTTGTTGACCAATTTTCTTTTGTTTTGGCTTGTTTGAAAGAGAAATGAACAGACTAACGGATCAAGGTAAAACTTTTGACATTTGAAAAAAATCCAAAATGGCGGACTCCTTCAAAAATTGCCTATTTTTGGATAGCGCTGGAACTTTTTTGTGACACCCTGTATAAGTTTTTTTAATAAATTCTTAAAGTTCATCATTTTGCGAACATTTTAAGACCTTGGCAGAAAAAATCGGTTGAAAACTAAGTGAAATATTGAATTTTTTGTAATATCGAATTTCACTTTTTTATATTGACAGCAAAATCTGGGATATGCTATTTCAGCTAGATTTTTTTTTCTACTCGACATATTCTTTCTATTTCGGGCTTGTTCGGAAGATAAATAGATAGGGTACGGATTCGAAATGAAGATTTTGACTGGTTGAGAAAAAATTAAAGATTTACCAATTCCTTCAACATAGCTAATTTTGAAAAAATTAGCGTTAAGTTTTCTAACAATACGACCAATATTTTTTTTATAAATTTTAAAAAATAAAGTAAACACATTTAAGGAGCGATATGCCCTCCGTGGGCCTCAACAACCTATGCTAAACGTCTACGCCAAGAATCGATAAAATTGGCAATGTGACATTGTTCCAGCAGTTCTTCCCAACACTCAATGATTCGGTTGCGCAGCTCTTCTAAATTATTGAACGTAGCCCCACTTCCGTGGACTTTTTCTTCCGCCTTATATCACCCTATAAAAAGTGTAATCGCAGGGATTCAAAACTGGGCTATAAGGCGGCCAGCGGCCAGTCCCGTTGACTGGCCGCTCTATAAAATTCGCAACTTGCTCTCTTAGATAGTTGACAGTAAAGAATAATTAAAAGTGATTTAATGCTGAAGCATGTTGAACGGGACTACACATTTGAACTGTCCTAATTAATAGATTTAGTGCCCGTGCTGAAATCCGAAAAATCTGGTTCAGTGATGGGAAAATTTTCACCTTATCCGGAGTAAAGAATTCGCAAAACGACCAAGCTCGAAAAGCAGATAGAGGAAGAGAAAAATTCAGCAGTTATTTAATGGTATCTATCTGCAGCAATTTCTCGAAGCCACAAAGCACCACTAATTGTTATCGACCAAGGAGTTCGCTTGGATTCACGCAAATATTGTCAGCTTGTGTTCGCCATATGCTATCCGAAATCAAGGTTGTTTGAGAGAGGTAGGTTGCCTGATAACTTTTATGACGTCATCTGAATGCCTGAACATAATGCAAATCTCCATATGGCACTCTAGATGCGTCATCAAATTACCCATTACCAGACAACCTGTTAACTTTAGGAACCTTGATCCGAAATTGAACAGCTCACACCTCAAGACTACACTTTTATGCAGGTAATTTTATAACTCACCTAGTTAACATTTATTGTTCGGATTTTGGTTCTCACAAAAACTTTGATAAAATTTTGTATTTCTCTTTTTATGAGATACCTAAAAGTGTTAAATACTGTTTGTATATAAGATGGAGCCAGGTGACATAATAGCCGCTTTACTATCAACTATTTAAGAGAGCAAGTTGCGGATTTTATACAGCCCGTTGACTGGCCGCCTAATAGCCCAGATTTGAAGTCCTGCCATTACTTTTTATGAGGGGATTTGGGAGAAAAAGTCCACGAAAATGAGGCTACATTAAATAATTTAGGAGAGCTGCACAACCGAATCATTGAGTGTTGGGGAGAACTGCTGGAACAACGTGTTGCCAATTCTATCGATTCTTGGCGTAGACGTTTAGCATGGGTTGTTGAGGCCCACGGAGAGCATATCGCCTCTTGCCCCTTCAATGTGTTTACCTTATTTTTTAAAATTTATAAATAAAAATATTAGTCGTATTGTTAGAAAACTTATCATTAACTTTTTCAAAATTGGCTATGTTAAAGGAACTGGGAAATCTTTAATTTTTTCTCAACAGTCAAAATATTCATTTCGAATCCTTACCCTATCTATTTATCTTTCGAACAAGTCCGAAATAGAAAAAATACGTCGACTAGAAAAAAAAAATCTAGCTGAAATAGCATATCTTAGATTTTGCTGTCAACATAACAAATTGAAATTCGATATTACAAAAAATTCAATATTTCACTTAGTTTTCAACCGATTTTTTCTGTCGAGGTCTTAAAATGTTTATTAAAAAAACTTATACAGGGTGTCACAAAAAAGTTCCAGCGCTATCCAAAACTAGGAAATTTTTGAAGGAGTCCGCCATTTTGGATTTTTCTCAAATGTCAAAAGTTTCACTCTGATTCGTTAGCCTGTTCATTTTTCTTTCAAACAAGCCAAAACAAAAGAAAATTGGTCAGCAAATAAAAAAGTTACAGCTCAAAAACAAAATTCCGGTTTTTTTTTGGACCACCCTATATATTGGGAATGACTGATGAAGTACCGAACTTACAGCAAAAGAAATTTCACTATGGCGAAAACAAATCGAAACCGGCAAAAAATTTGGGGCTGCACGTGCAGCTTCTCTGGCAACAGAAATAAGACTAATGCTCGTATTACATCTGTGTATTTTTCCGTGTATTTATTCATGTAGTTCAGGGTGGCAACATTTTTTTGTTTTTCATAATGCTGATTTATGTTGCGTTTGAAGTTTTTTGGTTGTCACCCTGAACTACATGAATAAATACACGGAAAAATACACAGATGTAATATGGGCATAATATGTTTAATACATGATGTACTGTGAAATAGAGACAAATACCCCACATTATTAAGAAATAATTGCGACTGTCTCATGGTAAACGCGTCTCATGGTGGCCCACCCTCCCCTATATCGTTGAACCTATTACCTAAAAAATCTCGAGAACGGTATGAAACTGCATACCTATAACAAGTTTATGGTTTGGAGGGACAAAAAAAATATTAAATCCTTTTCTGAAAATGCGGCGCTAGTCTATTTTGAAGAACTTTAGAAGAAATATAAGTCGTCCACTCTCTGGTCGCTGAGGATAAAACACAATAATTATTACTTTAATAAGTAAGTAATTCAATTTTATTGTTATTTCAAAGATGTAGAAAATAGAAAACTGGTTCACCTTTTATTGTCATTAAATAATATTGTTGGAAATTTAAATAAATTTACAAAGAATGTATTTTATTTTGTGATATGCAGTCGTAGAAAAAGTATAGTGTGCAACACGTTTGAAATCGGCTCTTTGCACACTCGTGTGACTTATTGCACTCGCCTACGGCTCGTGGCAATAAACCGTCACACCCGTGTGCAAAGAGCCTTTTTCAAAACTTATTACACAATATACTATATCCATAGTGTATCATTAAAAACTAAATACCAGACGTGCTTAAATGTATGTGTTTTGTGCAGACCTGTGAGGCAAAAAAATAAAACAACAGTTAAACGTTAGATAAAAAAGCTTGTTATTCCTAAACAATTCTTCAGCAAATTCAAAGGTACAAAATACTAGATTGTAATGTACAAATACTTATATGTAAACTTAAATTTAGGATTTAGATGCAAAACTGATTTTAATTCTACTGGTTCTTGAAAATTACAAGTTTTGTATACATTTGCAAGCGGCGTTTCCACATGCATAGTTTATTGGCGCCAGTCGACTGGCGTAACTTTTCTGGCACGTGGAAACGCGGAAAATTAACTGGCGCCACTGATTCATGCGCCAGTAAAGTAGAATGGAGGTCTACTTTTTGGCGCCAGTTTGCCATGTGTAAAGCGGCGTTTCCACAAGCATAGTTCATTGGCGCCAGTGCATGTGCCAGTTTGCTGGCGTAATAATAGTGGTGCCAGTATCTGTTTCCACTTGATATCAAAAATTTTTAACTGGCGCAGTAGAAAAATGAAAAATGGCGTCAACTTTAATGTTACTGTGAATATTTTGTTTCTAGAATTATTGCAGAAGACCCGAAAAAACAAGAAAAAGATACATAAACATAAGATCTGGGTACGAAAATGGATTTCACGCAGAAAAGCTCTAGGAGCATCAAATAATTTACTGTCTGAGTTAACGGATGGAGACCGCATGAGGAATTTCCAAAACTTCTTATTTTGCTTTCGGCGGCAGTGATATCAAAACCACTTAAGAACACGAGAACTCGCACAATACGTCAACACTTATCCTTATAGGATCATCCCGTTTATTTCTAGCTTTGTAACACAAAAGTTTGTGATTCCACAAACAGGGATGCTCTTCCATAAACTTTATATGTGCAATTTTTTAGATTTACTTGACGATTTCATTACTTTTCTGAAAACGAATAGTGAAAACCTATACATCTTTTCACGTCGCTCCGGTTTAAACTAACCAGGTTACAAAACGGTTAGAGGCGGTATGTCAAGTGATGACATTACTGAAAATGCCACTTGAAAACGAATGGTTAGAAAAATGTTATTTTAAATTCGATATGAGGTTGGGTTGGTCAGTGTAATTCTGACCCCTGACCTACCTATTATGTCTACGATGGAAAAGTGAAAAGTAGGTAGTTTAATTTCTTTTCGTTCAATGCTTTAGATGTGGACCATGTGTGGATAGACTACTAGAACCAGTTTATATAAAGTTTATAAGTTCTCGTTACCTACAGTCTACAACAGCCTATCGAGTAGGTAAACTGGGATTGTCTCGTTTCTGGTACATATTTTGAGTATAATACAGGGTGATTTACGTAGTCCGTGCATCAGCAGGTAGATTAGGGCCGGTTTCCCAATAGCAAAGATTATAGCAAGGCACCCCCTGGTTAAGCATAACTCCAGGATAAACATAGCAACTGCAACTGCACACGCTTACCCTGGAGTTAAAAATAAAGCCAACCCAGAGGTGACCCGCTATTATGTGCCCGCTAGGGAGAAACCGGCCCGCATCTAAACATTCCGGTATAGGATTCAGCACCTAGGCATATTTCATTGGTCCGTTTGAATTCGGACCGCCAATTAATGCGGAGTGCCGAAATCCGTACTTGAATGTTGAACGGTGCTGAGCCTCAGGTCGGAATGGTATATACATATACTATGTGGAGTGCCGAATCAAAGGTCAAAATGTTGAACAGTGCCCAGATGCAGGTTCGAATGTTACTCCGTTAGCGCGGCACAAAATCAACAAACTAACTTTATTAGAATAGAAAATTTTGAAAATAAATACCCTAATATAGTTATCTTTTTTCATGGTATCTGTAGGTGCTTAGTTTAATGAAAATATCAATTGAAGCCAGGCAACAGCAGTTTTTGGATTTTCCTTACTTATTATTTCCTTGATCCACTTTTTTATAAGCACTATGATGGCATACAAAAACATATCTAAAAAATTTATTTTCCAGTCTATTCGCATCCAAGAAGATTCTACGTCATACGGTCATTGAACTTACATTGAACACAAAGCTGCATTTGAATCTGTTATAATTATTTTTCGTTGACTTCACATTCCAATTCGTGTATTAGGTATCACTATACTCTTCTATCCATTGCTTTATAACGTTTTCCTCCAAAATGTTGGCTCGGTAAATTTGCTCACCACATTGAAAGTGTTTAAATGATCCAGGCAAACTCATCTTGCATGTTTAAGCACAAGAACACATGAAGCAACGGCGAAATAAACCGCATCCGCCGCAAAATTGTAGCTAAGAGGAACACCAAGGAGGTGGACAGCTGATTTAATATAAAAACCGCGCCAAACGCATGGCAACATTAGGACCTGATACTCAGCACTGTTTAACATTTTGACCTTAGATTCGGCACTCCACATGGCTGTTGCTAATGGACCATTCGGACCTGAGGCTCAGCACCGTTCAACATTCAAGTACCGGTTTCGGCACTCCGCATCAATTGGCGGTCCGAATTCAAACGGACCAATGAAATATGCCTAGGTGCCGAATCCTATACCGGAATGTTTAGATGCAACCGGCCCTAGGTGGTATTTATTTATGCTAATCCACCTGCAAACTGAACAATTTCTAATGCACGGGCCTCGTAAATCAGGCTATATACAAAGAAAAACGGCTTTCGGGCTTCAAATTCATAAAATATAATATCATATACGAAACACAACTTTTTATTTACTTTTTACACTTTTCGGAACTTTCCCGCTCTCCGTTGTTTATATTTTTTTCTTCTAACCGCTCGACGTAACCATATCGCCGAGGCGGTTAGAGAAATGACATACCGTTTTCTAACCCGGTTACAAAGTGACATCTTCGATGCCACTCGAATTTGAGCGGTATGTTGCGGTTTGTTAAACCGGAGCCACGTGAAAAGGATTTTTGTATTTTTTTTTGACAAACTGTCACACATGGCAAACTGGCGCCAAAAAGTAGACCTCGATTCTACTTTACTGGCGCATGAATAAGTGGCGCAAGTTAACTGGCGCCAGCTAATTTTCCGAGTTTCCACGCGCCAGAAAAGTTACGCCAGTCGCCTGGCGCCAATAAACTCTGCATGTGGAAACGCCGCTTAAAGCGGCGTTTTCACAAGCATAGTTCAATGGCGCCAGTGCATGTGCCAGTTTGCTGGCGTAATAATAGTGGTGCCAGTATCTGTTTCCACTTGATATCAAAAATTTTTAACTGGCGCAGTAGATAAATGAAAAATGGCGTCAACTTTAATGTTGCTGTGAATATTTTGTTTCTAGAATTATTGCAGAAGACCCGAAAAAACAAGAAAAAGAAATATAAACACAAGATCTGGATACGAAAATGGATTTCACGCAGAAAAGCTCTAGGAGCATCAAATAATTTACTGTCTGAGTTAACGGATGGAGACCATGAAGCATTTCCAAAGCTTCTTATTTTGCTTTCGGCAGCAGTGATATCAAAACCACTTAAGAACACGAGAACTCGCACAATACGTCAACACTTATCCTTATATAGCATCATCCCGTTTATTCCTAGCTTTGTAACACAAAAGTTTGTGATTCCACAAACAGGGATGCTCTTCCATAAACTTTATATGTTCAATTTTTTAGATTTACTTGGCGTTTCCATTACTTTTCTGAAAACGAATAGTGAAAACTTTTGTATTTTTTTTGACAAACTGTCACACATGGCAAACTGGCGCCAAAAAGTAGACCTCCATTCTACTTTACTGGCGCATGAATAAGTGGCGCAAGTTAACTGGCGCCAGTTAATTTGCCGAGTTTCCACGCGCCAGAAAAGTTACACCAGTCGACTGGCGCCAATAAACTATGCATGTGGAAACGCCGCTTGACAGTTTGTCAAAAAAAATGGGAACGTTTTCACTAATCGTTTTCAGAAAAATAATGAAAATGTCAAGTAAATCTAAAAAAATGAACATAAAGTTTATGGAAGAGCATCCCTGTTTGTGGAATGTGTGTTACAAAGACAGGAATAAACGGGATGATGCTATAAGGATAAGTGTTGACGTATTGTGCGAGTTCTCGTGTTCTTAAGTGGTTTTGATATCACTGCTGCTAAAAGTAAAATCAGAAGCTTTGGAAATGCTTCATGGTCCGCTAACTCAGACAGTAAATTATTTGATGCTCCTAGAAGAGCTTTCCTGCGTGAAATCCATTTTCGTACCCAGATCCAGGGGCGTGCCGAGTTTCTTGGGGGCCATCCCGCGAGATTTTCCTTGGGGGCCCCAAAGGTGGAAAATTAAAAAAAGTCCACCTGGAATTTCTCGAAAATTATCAGGAAATTAAAAAAACGCCGAAACACGTCGATTTTGTTTGCAAGGGGGACACTTTTTGGCTATTTCAAAATTTTCCTAGATTGCATCCCTTTACCGGGGTAAGTTGCACCCTCAAAAGTAGAATAGGGAAACTGGGTGTCGAGTTTGTTTGAGAGATATTTGAGAAGACTTCACAGATCTGTAATTTTTTCCGAAATCTGACTATTAGTTTTCAAGATATTCGCCTTGGAAGTTGCCATAGGGTGAAAAGAGAAAGTGTTTTTCGTACATTTCTACAAGAAAAAATTGAAATTTCTGAAACATCAATTTTGTTTGCAAGGGAAATACTTTTTAGCTATTTCAAAATTTTCGTAGGATGCATCCCCTTCACGGGGTGAGTTTCACCCTCAGAACTTAAATAGGGAAACTAGGTGAATTAAGTGGTACCTTGTTCGAAAGGTATTTGATTCCTTTACACATCTGCGATTTTTTTAAAATTTAACTTCCAGTTTCCAAGATACTCGCCTTGGAAAGTGCCATAAGGCAAAAAAACGTAAATTGTTAGACAAATGACATAAAAAAAATATCCACCTCCACTTCCAAATTGAATAATTTTATTCAAAATTGTTTTACAAATTCAGGTAATTTAGATTAGGTATACCTATCTTATCAATTGTTCGAAATGACCACCATCTTCTTCCATACAGCAATACAGTCTATTGTTCGAAGGCTCTTCTTACATTAGCCAACATTTCTGGAGTAATTCTCCTACACTCCTCATTAATTCTTCGACGAAGTTCTTGCAGGGATTCTGGTCTGGTAAGAAACACTTTACTTTTTGAGTATCCCCACAAAAAAAAAGTTTAATGGGTTTAGATCAGGAGACTGTGCAGGCAATTCGATTGGTCCCCTTCTTCCAATCCACTGCCCAGGATATCTATCATCCAAAAATTGTCGCACAAACGCAGCATAGTGCGGAGGGGCACCATCTTGCTGAAAATGCAAGTTTCCGATATTGTGCTCTGGATCGTCTTCCACTGCTTCAGTTATTAAATTGTCAATTTCGTCAAAACGTTCCTATTTCAGATCACCTCTAGAATTTGAGAAAAAATTAGATTTTTTCATAACATACCTACCTATTGAGGTCTTGAAATTAACATCAAGAAGAATTTTTTGCAGAGAACCTTTGTTTCTTTGTTAGTTTGAAGTTACAGATCTGCAAAGTCATCTCAAATAGCTCTCAAACAAGGTATCACTCGACCCAGTTTCCCTATTCAACTTTTGAGGGTGCAACTCACCCCGGTAAGAGGGTGCAATCTAGGAAAATTTTGAAATAGCCAGAAAGTGTCCCCCTTGCAAACAAAATCGACGTGTTTCGGCTTTTTTTTATTTTCCTGATAATTTTCGAGAAAATCCAGGTGGATCCTTTTTAATTTTCCATCCTGTATATATTGTGTGAGAAGAATACCTTCTTTAATTTGGGGGCCCCAAATATCCCGGGGCCCTCCCGCAACGCGGGCTCTGCGGGCCCCTCAGGCACGCCACTGCCCAGATCTTGTGTTTATGTCTTATGTTTTTTCGGGTCTTCTACAATAATTCTAGAAACAAAATATCCACAGTAACATTTTAATATGTGCTTGGACCATTAAAGTTGACGCCGTTTTTAATTTTTCTACTGCGCCAGTTGAAAGTTTTTGATATCAAATGGAAACAGATACTGGCGCCACTATTATTACGCCAGCAAACATGCATGTGCACTGGCGCCAATAAACTATGCTTGTGGAAACGCCGCTCAACTCTATCAGTGATTCTACTTGCTTCCTTATTCTGATAATGGATTCTAACAAGAAAATAAACACGTAAAATTGCGTTGATCAGCTGAAGTAATAGTTATTTATACGCTGTGTCTAGCCTCCCGGCACCGGTATTCATACGAATCCCGGTTATGACGCGTTTTCGATGAGTCCATCAACGACCGCGGGATTTATCGTGGGTCCCGGCTATTGGATTCAAAATTCAAAGTCGTGTTTCTCTTGCTGCTTGAAGTTGTGATTAATTCCGGAATAGCTTTTGTGTATTATTGTTTCTTGTGATATTGGTATTAGAGTGGTTAGTACTTCGTTAATCCACTTTTCGTAGTAGTGGTTTAAAAAGGGAATAGTATGGTTTATTTTCATCCATTATTCAGGACTATAGCTTTTTTGACAACCTGTATCTCTCAAATAGGGTACTCTTGGACCCATGTTTATAGGAATATTTGCTCTTAATTTGAGATGTAGAATCCGCAAATATAATAATAATAATTTATTCAATACTCAGGTACAATAATTAGGTACAAATAACTTGAAACTGCACAATGGATTATAAAATCGGTGTGTGCAGATGTTAATACTTATTGCCTTAACTTAAATATATATAATAATATCACTGGTAAGTGATATTATAAACATATTAACCTCTAATTTTGGGGCACCCTGTGTAATGTTGCTGAACATTAACGGCGTTGCTGTACAAAGATCAAATGCTGAACAAACTTTCAAAATGACCCTGTACCTACATATTATAATTAAAAGTCATAATTATATTTTCCATTAATAAAAGCTCATCTTTGTTTACTTTTTTTACTCTTCATAAATAATCTGCCCCAATACCAATGAACATAATAATTACATATTAACATTTGTATAGTACTAGCCGGGATCCACGACAGTGACCGGTTGTTGTTGATGACGTCATTTAAAACGCGCCATAGCCGGGATTCGTATGAATACCGGTGCCGGGAGGCTAGACACAGCGTTATTTATATTACTAGTACAGTAACGAGTGGGGAATATTGCCAAGACGAGGTCGTAGACCGAGTCGTGGTAGTCACACGCGTGGTGTAATGAGCGTCACCGTACGTGTGATATACAACATTTTATGTACGACCCAGATTTTTTTCATATATTCGAAATGGTTTTAATTTTTCACAAAAAATTATATTTACAATTTTTGATAAATGAATTTTAAAAAGTGCCGTTTTTCAATAAAAATGAGTTACGTAATGAGCTCTCATTACATCTCTCAGTGATGTAATGAGAGCTCATTACATCACTGAGTGATGTAATGAGAGTTCATTACATCACTGAGTGATGGAATGAGCTCATTACATCACTAAGCACGATAATGCAACTTATTACGTAACTCAAATAGGCTAAAATGAGTTACGTAATAAGCTCTTACAGTGTAGGTCTTACATAAATGATTATTAATAGGATCTTGGTCCAATATATGATCACCAAGCTCCTTAAAATAATTGTGAATGTTCATGTCACTCATGGTCTATATTATAATTTTTTTGAGTGTAGTGTTCAGGGGCGCCCGCAGAAAAATATGTAGGGGGGGTCAAAATCAATTAAATAAATTTTTTATGCACTTCAGTCTAAATTATCATTTTAGAAGCAGAATCAAAATTTTAAATGCAACATTTGCAAAGCAAAATTTAAAAAAAAAAGGCAGTTTGAAGAGACACAAACTAACAAACCTGGACGAGAAGAATTTTAAATGCAACATATGCAATGCAAAATTTAAAGAAAAATTTAAATTAGGAAAATTTAAACAAAAAGGTAATTTGAAAAGTCACATATCAACAGACTTCGATAGTTATCTTTTTGAATGTGACATTTGCAAAGCAAAATTCAAAGGAAAAGACTGTTTAAAGAAAAGACTGTTTAAAGAGACACAAACTAACATAGTCTGATATTTATCCTTTTAAATGTGACACATGCAATGCAAAATTTGAACACAAACGTAGTTTGAGAAGCCACATATTAACACACTCGGATGAGGAGAATTTCAAATGTAACATTTGCAATGCAAAATTGAAAAGAGAAGGCGATTTGAAGGAACACATATCGATACACTTGGATATTTAATTTTTTTGACTGGGCATTTGCAAATTAAAATTTAAACGGAAACTCGATTTGAAGATACACAAACAAACACATTCGGGTATTTATCCATTTGAATGTGACACTTGCAAGGCAAAATTTGAAGAAAAGTAATTTACAAAGGCACATTTCAACACACTCGGATATTTATCCTTTTGAATGTGACACTTGCAAATCAAAATTTAAATGGAAAGCTGATTTAAAGATTCACAAACTAACACATTCGGATATTTATCCATTTGAATGTGACACTTGCAATGCAAAATTTGAGCAAAAACATAATTTGAAAAGCCACATGTTAACACACAGATTGTTTATTATTTGATTCACGTGATAGTGACATGTGTTTAGCTCCAGGATCCTTGAACTCAGCCACAAAATTCACCAATTCTGGAATAAGGAAAGGGTGACAATTTATCAATATGCAAATCGGTACACTGAGATATAGATATTAAATCAACTTATTTACTTCTTATAAATAGCTAAAATCTCAGGCATGGTAGAGGAAGATCTAAAACTTAGGCTTAAGCATTGAATATAAAAAAAAAGATTCAGAAATCGGTAAATCGTTACATAAGTGTTTCGGAATGATGTTTTTGTAGAATCAAGAAGTTAGCGATTTCTTTGTTTTCAAGTTGTTAGCTATTCAGCCGAATCACGAAGTTCTAGTTAAATTTCCAGATTATCTCATCGACACATGGCACATGCCTCGATAGACCTGGATAAGAAAACAAATGCCTGTGAATCTTTCCATAGTCATTTTGGTAGATCTTTTTATTTTGCGCATCAAAATACATATTTACACTTTTTTAGATTTATTAACTCATATGAAATGCGAAATCTGTCAACATCATAAGGTAAGTTTTATGGGAAGTAGGTTGGGTTTCATGATTTGGTCGAATTCAAAGGTAGGATTACTGCAGCTACCTGGTTTGTGGCCGAATTCAAGTATGCCAGTTTCGCTCATACGAGCATCATCGGACCTACAATATAATATATATAGAAAATAGTTAAAATTTAAGAAATTTCCAGGGGGGGTCGAGTGACCCCCCCTGACCCTCCCTGTGGGCGCCCTTGGTAGTGTTTGGAGAGTAATGAGTACGAAAATTTTTTTCGGTTCTGATGCCTTACATAATCCCCCAAGATTTTTTTCTATTTAGTAAAAGTGATGACGACTCATCAGAAAACAAAAAATTACAACAAATCGCGTATCTAACACTAACGTATAAAGGAGGATTTTCATGCATCCGTTTTTCCGACGAAATATGTCCGTTAAACATTCTATTCTGACATAATCGTATATAAATATGTCAAAATAGAAGACATTTCGGACATATTTCGACGGAAAAACGGATGCATGAAAATCCTCCCTAACAAGTGCGCGCGGATTTCTGCCCCTAATGTGCAGTTAGGGTTGCCTACCATGTTTACATCACTGTTCGTGCCATACGCTCAGTCCATTTCATACTCATGTCTCTGACTGGAAAGCAGCTCTTGTCTAGCTGACAACGGGCTATGCAACGGCCCAACAGGCAACGGTCTTCAAAAGAAACCGAACCAAATAGCGCTTTTGACTTTTGCCTCAAAAATGCACCCAATTGATCAAAAAGCGATCCGAAACGAATTCACATGTTCGGCTACAACGAAGCGTTGCTGTCGGCGAGATTCACGTGTCCGACTGGAGCAATAGAACTTTCTCAAATCTCACACGGAGTGATTTTTCTTGCTCCGTCAAATTCGATAGATATCAAACGGTACTAAGGTTGACTGGGTCGTGTCGTGTCTTGAATCTTTGACCGTTCTGTCTGACTTCAGACCGGGTGAATCGACACACTCGGAGTGCACCTATTATCCTGCTCCGGTCTTCGCCCGGACTGTTCAATCTGAACGCGCCTCCGAGTGCAAAAGAATTTAGGGAGGATTTTCATGCATCCGTTTTTCCGACGAAATATGTCCGTTTAACATTCTATTCTGACATAATCGTATATAAATACAGGGTGTCCCAGCGAAAACAGTCCACCCCGATTTATTGGGTTTGGGATGAGAATCTGGGAAAACGCCCGGACACGTCGATGTTTGATTTGAGGGGGAACTATTTTTCAGTTTTTTTCATCCCCGTAGCTTCAACCCCCTAGCTAGAGGGAGAACAACCCCCAAAATTTGAATAGGGGATAGGGGTCGTGTCATACCTCTTTTTGAAGGTCTCATCAAGTTCTTTATGGCCGTAGAATTTCATCTTATTATTTTCATCCATAACGAAATGACAGCTTATCAAAATCTTGGAAATGGACTATGTTTTAGTAGGAGTAAAAGCGGTACTTACCTACCTTAATAAAAATACGAGTAAAAATACCTACAATTTACAATTCTCATGTACACCTCATTAATAATAATAAGAAAAAACTTCATTTCAAGTATTTTTATTAAGGGAGGTAAATATCGCTTTTGCTCCCACTAAAACTAATAGTCTATTTCCAAGATTTAGACAAGCTGTCATTTCGTTACAAATGAAAATAATAAGACGAAATTTTAGGGGCATGAAGAACTCGATGAGACCTTCAAAAAGAGATATGACGTGACCCCTATCCCCTATTCAAATTTGGGGGGTTGTTCTCCCCCTAGCTAGGGGGTTAAAGCTACGGAGATGAAAAAAACTGAAAAATAGTTCCCCCTCAAACCAAAAATCGACGTGTCCGAGCGTTTTTCCAGATTCTCATCCCAAATCCAATAAATCGGGGTGGACTGTTTTCCCTGGGACACCCTGTATGTCAAAATAGTAGAAGACTTTTCGGACATATTTCGACGGAAAAACGGATGCATGAAAATCCTCCCTTAGCTGGCTTGCGTTCGAGAACCTGCCTCCGGATTCTATTTTACGAGTCGAGTCGAATGGACCTTTCTCATTTTACCTGTGCTGCGCGCGCCGTTTGTGGGTGACAGATAATAAACTTGTCAATTTATGAACGCGGTCTGACCCTGACGTTTTTAAAACTAACCTCAATAATCAATCAATATTGCTGAAAATTATTACAAAAACTGTTTATTATACAATGTTTCAAATGTATTGTGTGAGATCTTGTCCAAGAGGCGAAAAAGAAGTCAAACCTTTCTTTTCACAAGTTCCCAAGCAATCAAATTGTAAGAAAACAATGGTTACATTGATTACGTGCTCTCAACCTCACTGGAAACGATTCAAGTTGGAACAGGAGATTTGAGGGTTCGTAAAATAACGATTTCTATATGAAATACAATAATAATTGTATAATTAAAGGTTTACTAGCACTTGCAAATTCGTTTTTCTCAAACTTTTCTAAACTTTTCCTCCACATATTTGTCACATTTACGTTTAAAAATAAACAAAAACAGAAACATAACCGAAATTACAAAATTTGACAAGTGGAACCAATCAAAGTCATTCCACACAGGTATCGCTCGTCATTATATGTGTCTCTTTCTTTATTGCAGAAATCTTAATAAACTATCCTTGTTGTTCATTGCATGAGAAAGGTCCATTATGGAAAAATCGAATAGCTATTTCGATTTCGACAATTCGATACGAATTTCGACTCGACTCGTAAAATAGAATCCGGCCTCAGGTGTGTCGTATAAAAATCACACAGCTGCCGTTCGAGAAGGCGGACTCAGGCGGAGTGTGAATAAAAATCACACGGTTTTCGACGTTGGGAAAGGTGGTTGGCACATACTGGTGCGCGCACCGGACACTCTAGTCCTGATTAGAGTGAAAGGAGGACCCCGCAATATTTAAATGGAATGGCAGCAAATATCCAGTAAAGTTCCCCAAAATTTTAGAGGGCGCGAGGGACCTTGAAGTGCTTCAAATTTTGGCGATAAGTGTCAATAGTTTTTAACCGCTTAAATTGAGTAGAAGGAAAGATGACTACATATGAACAATTAACAATGAATAAGTTAAAGTATCTTCCAAAGCGTTCAATGACCCTTAGAGAATATAGAATATAAAGGTGTCAGCGTCAGCTTGTCTTAAAACCACACATCAAACTTAACTTTTGAGAGCTCCAAGCATGCATGTGCACCTCTTATGGCGCAATTTGTTCCGCTAAAAGCTTGCGACTACAGACGGCAGAGGCGCTGTCGGCCAATGCTGTTGTCAGATTTATACATAAAATTCCAGATTATTCTTTATTTGTTTTAAAAAGCTTCCAACAATAGGAAAAAAAAGTCGTGTACCTCGCTTACATATAATTGCTATTAGTACGATTTGAAATTACATTTCTTTTTCAAAACAAATATCCCATGCTTTTGACATATGGCAGCGTCGCTTCACTTTTACTTTTTCATTATATTTTGACAAATTTTGACATATTCCATTTTTATTCAATAATTTGAAGCAGAGATTGAAAAATTTCTCCGTTCAAAGCAAAATGGTTTTATCTTGTTGTGTGGCAATGTGTGAAAGCCGAGGGAACAGAGTAAAAATTCATCAAATTCCCAAAAATGATGAACAGGTATGTTTCAATCCCTACATTATACCGAAATCGGGATTTTACCTCCTGTAATTTTACCACTGTAACTTTCTTTCTTTTTAGGTGTTCATTTTATGCCTGCAAAACGTTTACAATCAAAAAATCTTATTCATTGTAGGTACCTATTATTGATTGGATTGATATCATACTGTAGTTAATAAAGTAATTCAAAATTGTTATTTTTGTATTTAATACATGGATTAATTAGTATGTAACTCTTCGTTATGTGATCAAGAGACTGTTTATCATAATTTTATTTCCACTAGAAACATATTAAATTGTTCAGTGCTTGTGGCAATAGAAAATGATAAACGGATCCTAAGGAAAAAAAAATTAAATTTAAAAAGGAAGAGCGCTTCCCGCGCTCTCAAGATGCTGACTACACACGCGAGAGGGCGCTGTAATAAGGAACAAAATGTTTGTATTGAGTTGCCTATCTATAATATAGGTTCGAGAGAGTTTTGTATCCCTTATCTATGGCTCCAAGTACAGAAGCGCCCTCTCCAATTCAACTTTCAATATTACTTGCCATTGGGTACCTGTGATATTTGGTTGAAAGATGAAATTTAAATATAGCCGCTTTTCAGGGGGGGGTTTATTTGAAATGTGCAATTCAAATTCGTCTGACTAAGGGAGGATTTTCATGCATCCGTTTTTCCGTCGAAATATGTCCGAAAAGTCTTCTATTTTGACATATTTATATACGATTATGTCAGAATAGAATGTTAAACGGACATATTTCGTCGGAAAAACGGATGCATGAAAATCCTCCCTAAAGCCTAGTACCGTAAAGTGGGATTACTTTGCCCAAAGGGGTAACTTTCCCAAGCAATGCGTCTATTATAAAAATAACTGTTTTTACGTGAAAGTGGCAATATTGCAAGCCTAGTAAACACTTTCCGTTCTCCGTAAGAAGGCGGTGCATACATTCCGCGCTTTTGTGAGTGTCATACAGACCCAGTTAAACCACCTAAAAGATATTTTTTATTTTGCCAAAATTGTCAACTTTCAGAAGCTCTGCTATACTAAGGTGTGTTCCACCAATATTACATAGAATAGAACTGTGTTGGTAGCACAAGCCTTTTCTACATAAAACATTTGAAAGCATTGACAATTTTACATTGTATTGCCAACATAATGTCATTTTGACTTTTATCTTTAAAAAAACACAACACACTTTAAAATCTGTTTTTTTTAAAGATAAAAGTCAAACTGGCATTATGTTGGCAATACAATGTAAAATTGTCAATGCTTTCAAATTTTTTATGTAGAACAGGCTTGTGTTGCCAACATAGTTACTAAATTTTTGACTTGGGAAATTATCTTTAAAAAAAAACAGACTTTATGTTTTTTGTGTAGCTTTTGACGTTATAACCATTATAAAACGATGTTGCCCAAGTTAAAAAAAAAAACTTGGGGCAACAATTTTAGTTTTAATGGCAATGTTACACCATGAGATTTATTCTATTTCGAAGATGATTTGACAAATTTTAAATTTAACTAAAGTATGTTTTTTTTTTAAAGATAATTCCCCAAGTCAAAAATTTAGTAACTATGTTGGCAACACAAGCCTTTTCTACATAAAAAATTTGAAAGCTTGACAATTTTACATTGTATTGCCAACAGAATGTCATTTTGACTTTTATCTTTAAAAAAAAAACAGATTTTAGGATGATTTTTGTAATAATAATACTAGTGATTAGATAGATTACCAGAGCTTCAAGCAAAAAAAAATGTTGGTTCAGGGTTCAGTTAAGAGTTATGTTTTAAGTTGATTCAGAAATTTTAGTGTCTTAAAATAAAGGCCTTTTCAAAATACTCAATAACCGTCACGGCGCGGTGGATGCGATCCAAACTATCTATAATAAAGGTTTCTGTAATCAAATCAGCTTTCAAAATAGTTCTCCCAATGTCAATATTTCCAATATTAGATTTGTTCGGACTTCAGTTCAGAATTGAACTACGCTTTCGCATTTCTTTATATAGGTTTGATATGACCAAATGCGCAAGCGAAATCCAATTTAGAACGGATTTTGAACTGAAGTCCCAACAAAACTTTTTCCTCATTATTGAATATTGACGGATTTTTCTTCCGAGTAGAGCAAAAACGGCCAAACTTCTTGTGCTTTGTTTAAAATCTGATTTTTTTTTGAATTTAGGAAACATTTATCTGGATTTAAAATGCACATCAACACCAAGACGAATTCTCATTCAGAACTATTTTGACATATTTTTTTTAAACATAGGTAACAGGTAAACTGCCAAAGTAAACTGTGACATATTTTTTGGTGGCGTTCATTCCGCACCTGTTCTGTTTCACTCCAGCGTCCCCATAGAAAAGTGATTTATATTGTTGATATAGAACGCTCACTCCTGTTGTAGTCGCTAAGTGACATTTCCGACGGTGCTGCCATAGCGGTGTAGTCATTGAACTAATATTTGGCGGGCAGTTTGAATCTCAGTTTTAAATAACTGGTTTGACATTTCAATTTTTCCAAAATAAAGCTCCGAAACTTCAAACTAAAATTTTATTTTCATATATTTATGTGAGAATCACTTACTGCTATTTGCACCGCTACAACTTAAGGTCAGCCTAGTCTTAAGTGGAACTTAAACTACGATTTTGCTTTGCACCGCTGTTTAGGGTCCACCTCAAGTCTAGTTAAGTTAAGCCCCAGATTTTCTCCGCTTAATTGGATTCTAACCTCATTTTTGGGTTTTGTTTTCTTTTTTTTTTGACAGAATTATGGTTGACTTTGATTATCGATGATTTTGTATTTGCATATCCAAGGTTCCAAGAGCCTTTTCTCTTCTTCGAAGACTGCATGTTTAAAAAAAAAAAAATATATATATATATATGTTTATTTATTTTCATAGCAAAAACAATGTAGGGTAGGTATTTTAATTTTTCGACTGCCAAATTGAACACAAGGAGCTCCTTGCTCCTTTCTCTTGCCAGTTTTCCGAAGTTTTTTTTATGGTTGTTGCTGTTATTTGGTTATTTGTTAATGCTTTTATTTTTTTGCGTTTATGCTTTATTACTTTTACAGCAAAATGACAACTTGGACCACTAAATTTTGGAAGATAATTGAATTTAGTTATAAAAAACAACCTATACTCTCGATATAAATTCTTTTTAAAAAATATTTTTGAGTTGGGTAATTTCTACAGAATTTTGCACAAGAATGCCAAAAATATATTCAAAATAATATCCACGTGATATAACTTATAAAAGAAAAGACGAAATTAACGAAAATATTTATATTTTAATCGCAAAGATAGGTTAACGGATAAATTCCTTGCTTAAAATAGGCACCTCCTCCTTCATTTCTGCCTTGAAATACGCATTTTTGCGCTGTTGCCAATAGCTAAGAATTAGCTAAGATTTGGTCGGTGCAAAGCAACTCAACCTAAAGGTTCACCTTAAGCTTAGCCTCTACCTAACTTAGTTTATTTTTAAGGAACACCGGTGCAAATAGCTGTTAATGAATAAAATAGTCTATAATCTAGATGATCTGGCGTATCTGACTCGTGGAGCTGACTGAAACACTATTTCCAATCTGCTTTTTGATAATGTCCATTTTCCCATTTGAATGGCTGTCATATTTGATCAAGCTATTTCTAATTCCCTTGAGCACGTGTGGAGCATCATACAGTGGCACGATTACGATTTCTAGGTTGTTTATCTCCAAAAAAACCAACATTTCTGTTTCTGTGTTGTTTTTGATGTAGATTTCTATGGTCTGTCGCTGCAATTCGCTTATGGCCGATTAATTTTTTTGCGCCTGGTCTCATATTGTGGCAATAACTGCTTAAACCGGCTGCTTGTGATGCACTTATCACTTTCACTTTACAATTCAAAACAACAAACTCAACACTCAACGACGATGCACTCAATAATAAAATAAATCAGATGACAAGATTATGACAAGATGACATATGCATTATGATGTTAAATGGACCTCTGCGTTTTTATGACTGGTTTTTATATCCACCATACCATTCTAGGGTGAAAGTACCTGTTAGCGGGCCACCGGCCACCCCCTATTGTCGGAGATTTTACGACAAAATATCCAATAAATAAAGTCTGTTTTTTATTTAAAGATAATTCCCCAAGTCAAAAATTTAGTAACTATGTTGGCAACACAAGCCTTTTCTACATAAAAAATGTGAAAGCACTGACAATTTTACATTGTATTGCCAACATAATGTCATTTTGACTTTTATCTTTAAATAAAAAACAAACTTTAGGAAAATATTATATCAAACCCTTTTTTAAAGTAATACCTACTTTCAGACACTATTTCCCCACCGGTTTTTGTAATACCGCCCTCTTTACGGGCCTAGACCAAATTAAGAAAAATAATAATATGTCGGCTGTTTTTCCCAACACAGCCCTTTTGATCAAGTGAAAAAATTTGCTAGTGTGATGCTAAGAAGGAAATAGTAAGTAAAAATGTTCCTACTCCATTTTTCGATACTTTCTTGATGTTTTTAAGTTATAAACATGTTAATTTACAATTATAACCATAAAAATTAAATGAATATGGATATTTTGTTTATTTTATTAAATGTCCGGATAACCGGTCCTATAAATCGGCAGACTCCTCTTCTCGGCCACTCTGTCCGACAATTTGTCCGGCACGTTGAAACTATATGTATCTTTTTCTAGCCTATTTGATTTTCAACTTAATTTTCCTTATTAAATACATTAGACGACTGTATCGAGATTCTATGGACCAGTTTGCGGACACTATAAACCACAAAGGCGTCAAATTGTAGTATACCTGAAAAGATGTCCCCCAAACTGGTACCATTTGGCATGTACTAGTTTATGTGGACGAAAAAACGTATTTCTCGGACACGCGTCCGACAACGGGTCCTTTTGTGTCCGAGAAATGTGATGATTGTCCGACAACAGGCAAAATGCATGTTTTTTGAATAAAAGCATTTTTCTATAAAAATACAAAACCCTTTAGCCTTTTTTGTTGCAGCAATCAATTTTATATACTATAAGGTATCATAAAACATTATTTAAATTCGATTCGCTCTATCCACTAATTTTCAATCGCCATTTTATTCCAGAATTTGCCTTAAGTGGCCGACAACAGGTACTTTCACCCTATGTCGGTCATTGTCATTTTCTATTCACTAAACAAAGATAGCTAACTCACCGGTGAAGTCACAGATTGGAATAAAAACGAGGGGGACGTTGAGAAACGGCGATATGGGCGCACAGCGGTGTAGTCACGAACTAAAACAAAAAATGGAGGGGATGAATCCAGTGAATGTTCTATTTAAGAATATAAATCACTTTTCTATGAGCGTCCCCCAAGCGGATGCGATCCGAAGCTTTTTTTTTAGGCCCCGCCCTCCATTAAGTTTTTTATTCTATCCGTGAGGATATGTGGTAGGGTTGCCAGATACTTGAGTTATGAAAATAGGAGAGCCTGTGTAAAATTATATGAGATTCGATAATAATATATGAGAATATTTTATGTACTGTAAAATACTTTATTCCGAAAAAACTCCTATCTTAACAATTAGTTCGGACGTCGGTGTTGTTCAAAATACTCGATACTTTTATACCTATAAACCTATAATATATTTCCTAAATTACAATATTTTAGTAGGTATATTATTTATACATAATCAAAGTTTTGAAATACCTACTGTGTATTGTGTATCTGAAAAATAACGAATTCTTTATTTTTGTCTTTGGTAACCAAAATAAATATGTAGGTAGGTAGGTTATTATTATTAAGTACCCAAAACAATTAGGTACAATAATTCACCATTTCCATTACCTTTTAAATACCAAATCCTTCAAGCCTATGATTCTTGGGTGAATAAAAAATTATAAAATAGTAAAAAATTCACTGATACTGAAGACCTAATAATAATACTGAAAGTACCCAAATATCCAATAAAATTATCGGGTATTGATATCAAAAGTATCGAATCGGTACAGGTATTCAAAAGTATCGAAACTTTACATCACTAATTGATATAGATGGTTTCTTTTTTTTATCAAAATATATGAGAAATAGTCTCATATTGAATGCTAATATGAGATATGAGAAACAGTTAAAATATATGAGTCTCATATTAAAAATAGGAGGTCTGGCAACCCTAGTGTTCTGTGATAGAAAACATGCCTAAATTTGACATATATTATAAACCAGGCACAAGTATTTCATGCTATCAATGGAAAACCCCCAAAAGCTGTCAAAGTCACCCCAGTTTACGGTACTCATAACTGCGAAATTCGCACTTTTTTGACAATTTTGCTCCTACAATTTGACGTTTGATTCACGCATAAAACGTCAAATTGTCGAAGCAATCTCAAAAAAGTGCAAATTTCGCAGTTATGAGTACACAAAATGAGTACAAGGCTTGAGTCGCATTTTTTAGGTGTGTGCTTCAACCACGGTGCAGCACAGTGTTCTGTGTTTGAAACGCAAAAGTTAGCAGCTCTCGAAGCTCGAAGCGCAGTACGGCTGGAACACAAATACACGCTTGAAGCATTTGCGAGCGCAAAAGCTCATTGCGTGCTCAAAATGGTCAGCTGGAAAGCGGCTTAGGGATACCGTAAGTGACATTTTTTGCCATGGGCGCAACCTTGTATAAATGACAGGTGAGGCGGTGTCAGCTGTCAAATATTGGAATCAAAGGGCGGTTACACACGGACGTGGATGTCTTAATACATATACGTGCATACATCAACGTGCAAACAACAACGTGCATGGCGCTTTTGTACAGACGCTCGCACAAAACTGCAGTCTTGCTATTCTTGCTACAGTATATCCGAGTGTGCATACAAAATTGCACATTCAAAAACGCGACGGTATTTTGCATACACATTGATGTTTTTGTTTGCGCGTTCATGTATGTGCGTACATGTTTTCAGGCATCCACGTCCGTGTGTAACCGCCTAAAGGAGGATTTTCATGCATCCGTTTTTCCGTCGAAATATGTCCGAAAAGTCTTCTATTTTGACATATTTATATACGATTATGTCAGAATAGAATGTTAAACGGACATATTTCGTCGGAAAAACGGATGCATGAAAATCCTCCCTAAGCCGCTTTCCAGCTGACGCTTTTGACCCACTGTTTTGACCACGCAATCGAGCAGCTTTTGCGCGCGCATATGCTTCAAGCGCGCGTTCGTGTTCCTATTGGTCCAATTTTTAGGCGCCCAAATATTGGACCAATGTTTTATTAATTTCCCTTTTTTATATTGCCTAATCTTACGTAGGTACATAGAATTCAAATATGCAATCATTGAATTAAAAATAGCAAGTTGACGTCTACTTCCGGTACAACCGGAAAACCCAACACATCTTGAAAATATTTTAGCCGGGTTGCCCTCTTTGACAGTATTAGTATACTTACTGTCAAATTTTTAAAAAATTAGGTTGATAATAGTTATTTATGTATCAAGGGAATTATGCAGGTGTTAATACCCCAGGGCAACGTTTGTGTCCCTCAGGACACCAATTGCCCGTGGGTATTAACTCCTGATAATTCCCGTGGTACATAGATAATTTTATAATAATAATAATAATAATAAAATGTCTTTATTTATGCAGATAATACCTAATTATAAAACAAAACAATTTTAAGCAGGAGGCGGTATCCAACAGGGTTGCTCATATACAACCTCCTAAAAATGAGCAATACATAAAAATAAAAATAAAAATAAAAATAAAAATAAATATAAATATAAATATAAACATAAATATAAATACAAATATAAATATAAATATAAATATAAATATAAATATAAATATAAATATAAATATAAATATAAATATAAATATAAATATAAATATAAACATAAATATAAATATAAATACAAATATAAACATAAATATAAATATAAATATAAATATAAAAATAGAAATAGAAATAGAAATTGAAATTGAAATTGAAATTGAAATAAAAATAAAAATAAAAATAAAAATAAAAATAAAAATAAAAATAAAAATAAAAATAAAAATAAAAATAAAAATAAAAATAAAAATAAAAATAAAAATAAAAATAAAAATAAAAATAAAAATAAAAATAAAAATAAAAATAAAAATAAAAATAAAAATAAAAATAAAAATAAAAATAAAAATAAAAATAAAAATAAAAATAAAAATAAAAATAAAAATAAAAATAAAAATAAAATCATCTATGTTCAATTCAATATTCGGTCCCTTCTGTCCATTAAATGTTGTTTGATTTTTGTCCTGAACGAAACAAGACTTGTTATGGCTCTAAGGTGAGGGGGGAGGCTGTTGTAAAGCCTAACGGCATTATAGGTGAAGCAGCGCTGAAACAATGCTGTAGCATGAGTGGGAACACTAAACAACCCTCTGTGGCGAGTATTAAGCGAATGAATATCCGAGTTACGGACTAGTTTACTTAACAAGTAATCAGGCCGTTCACATAAAACAGTTTTATGAGTAAGAGTCAAAAGATGTAACTGGAAACGTTCCTCAAGATTAAGCCAATGAGAGCGATTGAAGTAGTCAGATATGTGATCATATTTACGAATTTTGAAGGAAAAACGCAAGCATGCGTTTTGAAGCCGTTGTAAGCTAGCTTTATCTCTTTGTAATAAAGCAGGCCAATAGGCTGAAATACAGTAAGATATATTTGAGAGTATTAAGGAGTCAGTGAGTCTCAGTTTAATGGATGTATCCAGGATGTCCCCATTCATGTAGAGAGTACGAAGTTTACAAAAAGATTTTTTTATCAGAGATGATACATGACTCTCAAAGCGCAAACCATCATCAATAAAAAGTCCGAGGTTCTTGCCAGAGTCGACTGGTTTCAATATACTATCACTTAGAAAAATATTTAAATTTTCAAGAGTTTTTATCAGAGATTTATCCTTACCAAAAACCACTAGCTGCGTTTTTTTCTCATTAAGCAATAAACCGTGATAGCCTGAAATAGCACTAAGCAGTTTCAAGTCACAATTTAGTTTATTGTAAGCTGCATGTATTTCCGAATATTTGAAAGACAGATATATTTGCGTGTCATCCGCATACTGATGGGAGGAACAATGTTTCAGCATTCCGCTAAAATCAGCAGTGTAGAGAGAGAACATGAGTGGCCCAACTATACTACCCTGTGCAACTCCCTTGCTCAATGTCAAATAATTAGAATACTGGCCATCAAAGTAAACTCTCTGACGTCTATCCTTAAAATAGCATTTAAAAAATTCAAGTGTATCATTCGCCACACCAAAGTATTTTAATTTTGTAAAAAGCAAATCGTGGTCCAAAGTATCAAATGCTTTGCTGTAGTCGATTAAAATTAAGCAAGTGTTTTGTCCCTTATCTTGGGCACGAAAAAGATCATCAGTAATTTTTAAAAGAGCCGTATTTGTGCTATGGTCAGTTCTGTATGCCGATTGCGTCTGGGGTAAAATGCTAAATGAGTTGATAAAATCTCCGAGTTGTTTATTGATAATTTTTTCCAGTATCTTTGACATAGTCGGAAGGATACTAATAGGCCGAAACTGACCTATTTCAATTGGTTTGGTTACTTTGGGAATTGGAACAACAATCGCATTTTTCCAGCATTCAGGAAATGTGTTTGTGGACAAACACTGGTTGATCAAATAAGTTAAGTGAGGTAAGAGTTGGGGAGTAACATATGATATCATTCTTATATCTATACCGTCAGAACCAATTGCATTGGACTTCAGGCCACTGATAACCTTTTCAACCTGGGTTTCATCCACATTTATGAATGAAAAAGAATCAGTATCAGAGAGAGTATTATATCTTCTATTATTGTAGTGTTCGTTTACAAAAGTTTCATTGTTTAGGGATACACTTGATAAGCCAGTATAAAAATAATCATTGAAATCTTTAGGCTTTCCAATATCTGAAAAGCGCACACTCTCTGATAATCCAGAATGTATGTTTAAATATTTTAATACACGCCAGAAGTTTTTAGGATTGGTCCGAAATGAATGCTGAAGAAAGGCCTTTTTTTCTGATTTGACAGCCATGTTTACAACATTTCTCATCTCCTTATATTCCCTCCAGGCATGCTGCGTTTTATATTTTTTATACTTAGCGAGAGATTTACGTTTTAATTTTATCATAAATTTCAGATTATCTGTCATCCATGGAGCTGGAGGTTTGGTAATCCTAGCTGTTTTGAATGGAGCATGTGCATCGAATAGATTGATAATATTAGTATTTAAAAATTCCACAATGTCATTCACATCATTTAACGAGAAAACGCTGTTCCAGTTCAGTTTATTTAAATCAGATAGAAAAGCATCATATTTGAAATCAGAGAAATCTCTGTATGTTTTTAAAAAAGGTTCGTGCTTAGGTTTAGTAATTTTTATTTTACAATGAACCAACTTATGGTCAGAAATGTCGTCCATGTTAAGTACTTCAGGGGAAGATACAACATCAGGTGAATTACTTATAATTAAATCAAGAAGAGTGTGGGAGACATCGGCCACACGAGTGGGTTCACGGATATATTGATACAAGCTATATCTTTCCAGAAAATTTGAGAAAATTCGGTAGCCATTACTGTTAGTGTTTAAAAGGTCAGTATTAAAATCTCCACCAAATACAACAAAGTCATGTAGTGGGATAACATTCATTAAACTATTCTCAAGTGATTGTAAACAAATATTTAAGTTTGCTTGAGGTGGTCTGTAAAGTGTACCCAGGCATACTTTTTTGCCAAGCACACTAAAAGAAATCCAGAGCTGCTCCAAAGCGGCATTCGACTCACCCACACTACCCAGAACCTTATATTTTATAGATTTTTTTATGTAAAAGGCCACCCCACCACCTCTGCCACCGCGGTCACTCCGCTCCAAGACATAATTGTCTATGTTGAATGCCATACTAGGAATCTCGTGGTTAAGCCATGTCTCAGACAGTCCGATAACGTCCAGCTTTAAGTCCTCGATAGTAGAAGAGAAGGCATCAAATGACGTTCTGAGGGACCGAATATTGAAGTGACAAAATTCCAACAGTTCATTGTTTACCATTCTTACATTGTGCAAAGCTCCTAAAACTGATTAAAATATTATATATACAATTAGAGTGATTTAGGTAGGAAATAGTATTTATGAAGTCAAAAAAAAATAAAAAATTAATAAAAAATTGAGCATACAGAAAGAAAATTCATCAAATAAATTTATTATCCATTTCAATATAATTTGTAAAATGAGAAACAGATAAATAAATAAGGCGCCATATAAAATAAACAAACTATTACCAATTTCTGCAATATCAACAATCTGTAGGTGCGTAGGAGCACCGACCCACTCCACCCACAAAAAAAACAGCAAAAAAAAAAACAAAAGTAAAGGAATCCACTTTGCAAAACTGAATATTGATCAAGTGATAATTCTATACCTACCATGATGATAAATTCATGCCTAAGTAAATGCACCAGATTATTGGTATAATAATTATTAATACAGCATTGAACAGTGAAGCAATTAAAAATTGAACAAATGAAAGTATACATGTTAGTACAATTTGGGATCGCTAAGGTCCAATAAGCACTTCTTGTTTTCTTCCTGATTCCAAAAGTATAATTTTCCTCCAGAAGACCAGGCGTTTGATTTTCCATACTTATTTTTCGCAGAAATAAGCAGGTCGTACCTAGACTTCGTAAGGTCCTCAAAGATAGAGCAGCCTGTATTCTTTAGGATATTCTTAGCACTGAAGATTTCGTTCCTTTTCCAGACCAAAACGAAATTAGCCATTATAATTCTAGGTTTTTCCCCGCCCGATTTGCCCAGTCTGAAGGCACAGCTTACATCACCTCTAGAACAAGAAATATTGAGACGCTCTTTAATAAAGGAAACAAGGACGTCGATCGTATCTTCGTCTTCAGCTTCCTCCAAGCCATAGAATCTGAGTGAGTTTAGCTTGGTCAATTGATTGTTACTATCAATGGTCAATTTTACCGCGGATATCTCTTTAGAGTTGTTAATAACATCTGCTTGAAGGGACTTCCAGCATTTAGACATATCAGCTAGTTTGGAGTCAATTTTATCGAAACGCTGGTTTAGCTTGGCTTCAATCTGGTTGGAAAAGTTAGCACATACCTTGGAAATAAGCTTCTCCATGTCTTCACTGGACTCACTTAGAGTCCCAGCCCGAGTTCTGATGGTACCACTACCACCAACCATGATTGCGGCTATGTCGTCACTGCGGGACTAGCTGAGCAGAGCTTTTTAGTTTACTATTGTTTTACAAGATTGCCAGCGGAATCGGGAAGCTACGATGCTCCGCACACGCACAAACTATCCGACCAACGCACTTTACTGCCTTATCGGAATGGAATCAATTATTTCGCATTTAAAGTCACTCTTTTTCCGAATTTTAACGGAGCTACAACGACAACACTATTCACGCGCCATATGTATATGAGTATTGGCCATATATCCTACTGAATTTACTGTATTCTGTCTATTTTTATAAAGGAATAAGCCATAAATCAAAATTTCTATTTTTTGTCAGAGTGTTACCTATTCAAGGTAAAAGCGGGAGTTATGGAAATCCTTAACTCCCTTGGGAGTTATGATATCCTTAACTCCCTTCCTTAACTCCCTTGGGAGTTATGAAAATCCTTAACTCCCTTGGGAGTTAAGACCCTGTTTATGATTATCGTAACCAAGGTATTATATGGTTTTAATAGTTCAGTAGGATATAAATGTCATTTACTGCCGCTTAAAGCCTAGTACTCATAACTGCGAAATTCGCATTTTTTTGACATTGCTTCGATAATTTGACGTTTGATACACGCATTAAACGTCAAATTGTCAACGCAATGTCAAAAAAGTGCGAATTTCGCAGTTATGAGTACTAGGCTTAAGCCGGCTACAGACGGTCCGGCAAGCCTGTCAGTTCGAACTGAACAGTTAAGGTACCCATTCACTTACAGTTTGCCCGCAGTTCTAGGACTGTACGATCTGAACTGAAGATTTGAACTTTCTCAGGCCACACACCATTCAGTTTTCTGAAACGATGCGACCTCAGTTTTGAGACTGTCAATTTTTGAACTGAAGGAAAACTGAGCTTTCGCCACACATACAAACATTTTGTCAGTGCTAATCGATCAGTCTCGCTGTAGTGAAAAATGTTTCGTACTAATGAAAGAAACAACTAGCCGCACTTCTTGTGCTATTATTATTGCAAGAGCCGATAACAAAGGCAAAAAAAACGTTTTTGGGTAAAAGATTGGCTGTTACAACGTGATACTTTAATTACTTTATCTTTATCTTATATGAGACTGGTGCAAAAATTAAGAACTAGTGCAACAGACGACCTTGAAAATTACCTTAGAATGGATGACGCATATTTTAAAGAACTCTTAAGCTTGGTTAAGCCGTTAATATCAAAAAAAAATACTAAAATGAGAAAAGCAATTAGAGCCGAAGAACGTTTAATAGTGACGCTCCGATATCTGGCGGGGGCGAAGTTTGGAAGATTTGAAATTTTCGATAAGTTTGTTTATAAAACAATAATAATTTTTTTCTACTACCGTGCGTAAAGTACTCACTTTACGCACTATTCAGAAGATGTAAAATTTCACTTCACGCACTAGTGCGTAAAGTAATTCACTTCACACACTAGTGCGTAAAGTAATGTCAATGACAGATGTCAACACTGTCAATTTGGCATTTTTTTGGTAAATTACTTCACACACTAGTGCGTAAAGTAAAAATTCTTTACGCACTAGTGCGTAAAGTATTTGTCTAAATCAATTTTTTTACACATATTTGATTGGTAGTAGAAAAAATTTTGTATGCAATACGTGCGTAAAGCACCTTTTTTCACTCATGTGATTGTCGCACTCGCCTTTGGCTCGTGTGTCAAAATTCACATTCGTGAAAAAAGGTTCACTTTACACACTTGTTGCATAAATAACTATTTCTACTACCGTGCGTAAAGTACTCACTTTACGCACTATTCAGAAGACGTGAAATTTCACTTCACGCACTAGTGCGTAAAGTAATTCACTTCACACACTAGTGCGTAAGGTAATGTCATTGACAGATGTCAAACTTTCAATTTAGTATTTTTCTGGTAAATTACTTCACACACTAGTGCGTAAAGTGAAAATACTTCACGCACTAGTGCGTAAAGTATTTGTCCAAATCATTTTTTTTTACACACATTTGATTGGTAGTAGAAAAAATTTTGTATGCAATATGTGCGTAAAGCACCGTTTTTCACTCATGTGATTGTCGCACTCGCCTTCGGCTCGTGCGTCAAAATTCACATTCGTGAAAAAAGGTTCACTTTACACACTTGTTGCATAAATAACTATTTCGTATGCTTTGTTCTTTTCGTGCCTATTTGAGTAGGACTTGCTCTTCACATTCCAAAGACAAGGCAATAGGGAATTTTCATATTTCTCAAATTATTTTTTTTTAGATACTTCTAGTCATCAGTTATTACATAGTTTTCTTTTTTTCCATTTTCCCTTTTATACGTTGTCCGAAAAAAAAATTATTGAAATTCAAATCAAATACTTTGGCGCGAAAACACGAAGTCTCAATTTGACAGCGCTTGTGACGTTGAGATTTTGTAAACATCAAATACGCAGCAAATGAACTCCTGCTGACGCAGTGCTATTTTTGTGTTATTCAAGTGTGTTGAAGGTTTCTTTTTATGAAAATTGTCGCAACGGATGAAGAATATTATGAAAGACTGCTTTTGTATTTTTTTTACGTGCAAGTTCCCTATCACAGATTTCCCTATTGACGGGTTTGTTTACAGAATCGTGACGTTAAAACAGGTATCCATCATAGAAGCATTGTTTAGGTGGGAAAATTTTTATTTCAAATTTAATATTATTTTTTGTGTAACAAGGGCAGTATCACTTAAATAAAAACTGGTCATGTAAATATTGTGCAGTATAAACTATCGATTTAAAGCAAATTTGGAAAATTTTAGTTCACTTGCAAGTTCCCTATTGCCTATAAATATCAATAAATTCGGTTAAAAACTCTGTATTATTGCTTGACTCGGCCATTTCACAAAATCGGAACCATGAAAACTTCCAACTGGTTTGAAGATGGGATCGTACGATCATGGGCGCCCGGAGGGGGGGGCAGGGGGGGCATCTGCCCCCCCTGGCTTTAAATATAAATACTTAAAAATAAAAGAGAAAAAAATAAATAAAAATAATTAGGTATTTTACCTATAGTGTTTCTAATACCCATTTAGAATAACCCCATCCTTATTTATCAATCACGAATCAGATGAAACAAAAAATTACCAACAAAATGAATGTCGATTACTAATACGTCAAATTCATGTACAAATAGGAAATTCCTAACCTAATTTTATTTGTATGTTCAAGAAGTGACATACGTTTTGTTACTAGAACGACTGGTACTTCTAAATAGGTATTAAAAATACTATATTTCCATTTTTATTTTTTTTGATAACAACTAATTGTTTTTTTGTTTTTCTGTTAAATTTGGGGTATATGATTCCAAAAATCCAACTGATCAGTGATTTTAAGGTACGGTTTGTTAGGATAGTACGCGACGCACAACTGACAACGTAAACGTCGTCATTGGTTCAGGTATGACGTACACCCGTCAGCGTCAGCGTCAGAAAACGGGTGTTTGATTTAGTTTTGATTACAATTTTATTAATTTTTTTTTCCCACAAGGAAATAGTACATTAAAATACAAGTTTCATAAGACCGCATTTTATCGCACTAGCCCTATATTAGAAAACTCGCCTCCGGCTCGTTTTCTAATATAGGGCTAGTGCGATAAAATGTCTTATGAAACGAATATTTTTATTTTATACTATTTTTTCTATTTTGGTATTGTTTAATTGAAAAAAACAAACTTCTCTTGGAAATTTTATTCTCATTTTTCCTGATTTCATATGAGGTTGGCAACACTACATGCCAAATATAGAAATCTTCTATTTTTATCGCGAATGACAGTTCAATGGCCATCAATTAGCTAGTGTTACCAACCTCCGATAAGTAAAAAAGGAGTGTCACAAAGAGCCAATGAACTATAGTCAAAAACTGGAATGTGCACACATTGCCATATCTGCCAAAAAAATGTAGCCATGAAAGACAGATGCCACAAAGGGGAATGTTGTTTTTTTCTGTTGCTCGCTGACATATGACGTTTTGGAAAGTTTTGTCATATTTACCTTCACAGGTTTCATCAATTGGAATACGTGTTGGAAGCAATTTCCGCCATTTAACATAATGAGTGCGACAAAAACAGGTATCCCCTCCGCAGCAGCGGCACTAGGCTTCACGTTCGTCAATATGTGTTCGCATTCCAGTTTTTGGTTATAGTTCATTGCAAAGAGCTTTTTTTCGAAACTACTTTTAGTGTCGAAAAGACTTCGATATGACACCAAAATAGAAAAAGTAATTTGTGCACCTATCCAAAAGATACAGAGAATTAACTTTTTTTCCCGTCCGAAATAAAAGTATTTCCAAATTGTTTTATTTTTTAATGTTTATTATATTAGTTACAATTAGCAAAATTTGGGTGTGGCCCAAAAAAAAAATTTCCGCCTGCGGTGCGCTTTCCACGATTCCCCTAAGAGCAGTTTATTTGCCCCCCCCCCCTGCGACAAATTCTGCGGGCGCCGTTGCGTACGATATCAACTGACGATTTTTCTCCATACACTCTAGTCCGTCGTTAAGGTACCCATTCACTTACAGTTAGCCTGCAGTCCAGTACTGCCGATTTGCATATCGTCAGTTAAAATTTCTCCATACACGTTCAGGCCGTCGACAGGTCTGAGCCTGCAGTTTACTTGAATCTAACGACGGACTAGAGTGTATGGAGAAAAATCGTCATCGTACGATCCCATCTTCAAACTGGTTGGAAGTTTTCATGATTCCAATTTTGTGAAATGACAGAGTCAAGCAATAATACAGAGTTTTTAACCGAGTTTATTGATATTTATAGGCAATTGCCTTGTCTTTGGAAAGTAAAGAGCAAGTCATACTCAAATAGGCACGAAAAAAACAAAGCATACGAAAAAAAAGGGCTTGGGGAGAAATTATTACCGAAAATTTCAAATCTTCCAAACTTCGCCCCGTTGCCAGATATCGGAGCGTCACTATTAAACGTTCTTCGGCTGTAATTGCTTTTCTCATTTTAGAATTTTTCTTTAATATTAACGGCTTAACCAAGCTTAAGAGTTCTTTAAAACATGCGTCTTCCATTCTAAGGTAATTTTTAAGGTCTTCTGTTGCACTAGTTCTTAATTTTCGCACAAGTCTCATATGAGATAAAGTATCACGTTGTAACAGCCAATCTTTTACCCAAAAACGTTTGTTTGCCTTTGTTATCGGCTCTTGCAATAATAATAGTACAAGAAGTGCGGCTAGTTGTTTCTTTCTCTTAGTACGAAACATTTTCCACTACAGCGAGACTGTTCGATTAGCACTGACAAAATGTTTGTATGTGTGGCGAAAGCTCAGTTTTCCTTCAGTTCAAAAACTGACAGTCTTAAAACTGAGGTTGCATCGTTTCAGAAAACTGAATGGTGTGTGGCCTGAGAAAGTTCAAATCTTCAGTTCAGATCGTACAGTCCTAGAACTGCGGGCAAACTGTAAGTAAATGGGTACCTTTAGCCTGAAGGCCGGTCGCCGGGGAGACTGATGACCCTCCAAATGTTCAGGCAAACCTGAAATATTCTTCAGTCTCAATCATCATGTAAGTACTATCAATTTTTTTGAGAACAGAGTAGATTTTGTACAAGAAGGATCGATTTCCTTCCATTTTTCTACCAATTTCAGATTCTTTCTTGTCACGGTCGTGAAATTTTTTCGAATTGACTTGCCAGAAACACGACTCGCTATGATAAATCGCGATAAATTTCGATTCTATTCTGTGCGACATGGCGTAACGAGCTTACTACTCACTACTGAACTATAACTGACGCTCCGACTGTCAACCGTGCCATTCACACGTTCAGACTTGCCTTGAGTACGTCAGGCCGGCCGGATGGAAGAACATATTTTTGATTTTTCTCCGGCCGCCTGAACAGGCTTAACTGACAGATCGACCGGATTATATACACGTTCAGGCTAACGTGTGTAGCCGGCTTTAAGCCGGCTACAGACGGTCCGGCAGGCCTGTCAGTTCGAACTGAACAGTCCAACTGGAGACAGGTCGCCTGAACGTGTATATAATCCGGTCGATCTGTCAGTTAAGCCTGTTCAGGCGACCGGAGAAAAATCAAAAATATGTTCGTCCATCCGGCCTGCCTGACGTACTCAAAGGCAAGTCTTAACGTGTGTATGGCTCGGTCAACTGTCAGTTTAGATAGTTCAATAGTGAACGTGTTACGCCATGTCGCGTGAAATAGAAAAATGTGTTTGGAGGAATTTATCGCGAGAAAATTTTACGACCGTGGCAAGAAAGTAGTGGCGTGTATACCTGACAGTTTATCAGAAGGTGAATAAACCGGCCCTAAATCAAAAAGTGCTTATAATGCGTCGTCGTCAGTAGAGGCCGTGATGATCGAAAAATAAATCAGATTTGCCTGAACATTTGGAGGGTCATCAGTCCATCCGGCTGCCGGCCTTCAGGCGAACTGTTCAGTTCGAACTGACAGGCCTGCCGGACCATGTGTAGCCGGCTTTAGATTTGGAAATGGTGTAGATCAATTTGGTTCCCGGTGGGATACCCTGTATATTCTTTTATGCACGAACGGGTGTAAAAGTGCACTTTTACGCCCGCATTTTAGAGCGTGAAGTAGTACTTTTACGCCCTAGGGCGCCTTTTTTATGCCCGCGGGCCTGAAAGTTCTAAAATTCCAAAAATAAACAAGAATTGGACTCAATTTTTTGAACCTTTTGCATTTCTATTGCTTAGTCCAAAAAATATCAACTTTGTTCAACAAAACAAGCTTTATTCCAATTAATAAGAATAATGGAATAAGCAATAATAATAAAATTCAATCAACTTTCAAATTAAAATTGCCTTCAACATTGAGTAATATCTCCAAAGGGTGGATGGCTTATTTTTTATTGCATTTTTCATTAATGTTTATGCCAGGACAGTTTCTTCTACAAAGTACTGCTGCTCATTGATACCATGTTGGGCACATCACGAAATAAAGTCCCTATATGTTTTTTCATAGTCTTTTGGACTTTGAAGGTAATAGATCTTCCTTGGCCTCTTCAACTGCCTCAAGAATAAACTTGGAAATGCTTTTTGCTCCATTTTCAGACGCCAGACTACACGTCATAAGAAAACTATACACTTACAATACACAGAGTAATAGTATATTACATATCGAGTAGGGAAGTGTTTCATTACTGTCGAGAGATTTATATAGTGACTATTAATCTCAAGACAGAAATGAAAACTTTCCTCCGAGGTTTGTATACTATTTTATTTGCAAGCACACCATTAATTATGATCAGTCATTTAATTTTTTTAATATTAAAAAAAAAAATAAAACAAACATGCCAAAATGTGTCCTTCACTGTTTTGACGTTTTTACCTGACATGTTCTCATTGTTGCCAGCAAAGGTAAATAAATTATAGTGAGGGAAATCGGTGAGGGAAGTCGAATAGGGAAATCGGTGAGGGAAATCGAAGAGGAAAGTGACACAGGTAAAGTGACACTTCCAAATTTTTAGAAAGTCAGTAATGTCAAGATTACAATATGGTTGCAAATAAAATAATTATCTGTTTGTATTGTTCTGGGTTGCTATAATAGTTACGTGATACTTTTGTCATTAACTGCTTTCTTGATCATAATGTGACAAAAACTTGAGTTATTATGCGGTGAACATGAAAAATTATATTTTGAAATATTTTTGATTGATGTCATTATAAAATTAAAAATATATTATTTTTCAAATATCAAAATGAAAACATGCTCATCGTGCATAAAATCTTGTATGCACCTCGGTCAAAAAGAGCTTCAACGCCCTCAGCGTATAAACAGCCCTCGGCTAACGCCTCAGGCTGTTACACACGCTGCGGGCGTTAAAGCTGTACTTTTTGACCTAGGTGCATAAATAACTATTGGGTTCTGCAGTTCAACTTTTCATTGGGCAGCACTTGATCCTAGTATTTTGTTTTCTTTCTCCTGTTGGATGAAAAGCTAGGCTTTAAGAACATATTGTAAGCCAAATTATTGAGGCACAAAGGCAAGGCACACAGGACGATGGGATTTATCATCAGATGCGGAATTCTGTAACGATTAGAGATCGTTATCGATATCGCTATGGCACTTGCTGTCTTCGTCTCTCTTTTCGAAATCAATAGAGTGAGGACTTCAATAGATATAGCGAAAATATCGCTATTCGTTACAGAATCCCAGCCCAGAACTAGAACTGCTAAGGCTTTTCAAGTGGAGGTCTGCCTAAGATTGTTTGACAGTCTGGTGCTGCCTGCTGCCCAAACTGGAATATGCAATAATTCAAGCATTATCTGGTCACCTGTCCTCTATATGAGGGCAAGTCATTGGCAAGAATTCAGAGGAAATTCCTGGAACATGTTCTTTAAAAGATATGGGTACTGGTACTATCCTTCATAAGGATATAGTCACTGCACCCGGCTAAAACTTTTCAATAGGCTGTCTCTAGGAAATAGCAGATAAAAAAATCTCACCTATATGCTCAAAATCCTTAAAAACCAAGTAGATTGCCCAGATTTCCTTGCAAAGCTACCATCTGCCATAAATGTGGGTGGCACCTGAGACATGAAGGTATTCTATTTTCCCTAAACTCAAGGCGTCTCCTATGTATATAGTATGTATAAGCTTTTTAATATTTTTGCCAACGACCTAGACTTGGACCTGCTTAATTTAAAGGCTTTCACTAAAACAATAGCCTGAGTCTCAGGAACCGGCCAACTGCTAATGGCTACATAATTTTTCATGAGGACCATAATATACTCATTTTGTGCTTTTAGATTTAAGGTTTGATTAGATTGTTGAGATGTGCCTGTAAATGGAAATTTGTTGTAGATTCTGTAGTGAAACAAATAAATAAAAAAGCTCCAAGAAACTTAAGCGAGGTTCATCGGCCCAATCTTAAGAAATCATTTGTGAATGGCATAGGCCGTCAATAAAACAAACTAAAGCTGGGTTCAGCTATTCAGCGCGGAGTTGGAGTGGAGTGAACAGAGCTAATGGAGTCACCCCTAATACTGTAAAAAGAAATACCCGAACGGCTGCAGTGCGAATGGAGTCACTCGGAGTGAGCAAGCCGAACCCACCTAATAACTAAAAAAATTTGAGGAGTTTTGAGACCCATTACCTATTAAAGGCCAAAAGAGTCTGTTAAAACTCTTCCTCCGGCTGAATTCTTTCTTAAAGAAAACCTTGAATAATTTTATTGATAGATCCTTGAAAAGAGACTATTGAAAAAGAAGCTGACCCATAAACTAAGGCCCGTTGCACACACAACTACTGGTATGTAACTGAAATGAAACCAAAATCACTCATCTTTTGCAAGTCCACAGTCCTTCAGCATGTGTATTCAAATCGAATTTCGTATACAGCAAACTGTGATACAGCGCTACTGTTCATTGACCAGTACGTTACTTGTTAGTGAATAATCGTCAAGAGACTGAAAGTGTTGGTAGCATGAGGATTTGTTTTACAATTTTTGTAGTGACTTGTAAAACTTGTTGAAGAGGTAGAAAAGAAGTAATCTTAGGAACCATTTAAAAAGGAAACAAGTGCAGAGTGCACTCGGTTCCATTTGTCCAAGGATTTTGCAACTATGGCTGTGAGTTTCCTGAAAGAAAGACCAATCTCAAATTTATACCAATTCTATATTTTTTTATTTACAACAATTACAGCACATCCATATTATATTATGGTTTAAATTTTAGTTTATTGTTGTTGGGTTTACTGGCAATCAAAGGACTAGCATGTTCGAATCCTCTTTATGAACGACATATCAATAAATAATTAACCTTATCAAGCTTGTCACAGAACTATTTGGTTGTTTTATGTAAACATTATAACACCACTATTGGTTATTACTTGTTCCTGTTCTCTTAAGCTTGATAAAAGTAAAAATTGCTTAACAAAACATCATTATAAAATAAATAAGCTTCTATAACATGTAAGTTCTTCAATCCTAAACCTCAAAAAATTAAATTTATTTTAATAATAGCATCATAATAAATAAAAGTACTTTTTAACTTCGTTGCCTTTCACGATTCCTTCTGTGACGATACTCCCTGTCTTTACTTCTGTCATCCTCATCTTTCACCCTAACCCTATCTCTCGACCTTGACCTTCTATTTTTTTCTTCTTTTACTCTATCATCTTTTCCTCTAGGTCTTTCAAATGCTCTCCTTCTATCCTTCAACTGACCAATATTATCTTCGTATCTACTTTTGACCCATTCATAATCCCTTCTTCTGTCTTTATTTTGGTCATTATGTCGAGACCTCTCTCGGTTTTCCCTTTCTTCTGAATTATTTCGTTCTTCCCTTCTTCTAGATTGTTTACGATAGTTTGCTTCATCTTCTCTAGACCTTCTTTTGTTAGTTTCATCTCTGCCAGTCCTCTGTGTTTTATCTCTGGGTCTTTCTTGTGATGATTTGGATATTTTCTGTTTATCTTTTTTTTTTGTCTTCTCATCTTCCGATTCCTCCTCACTTGAATCTAAAATATTGAAATGTAAAATAAATAATCTACATCAAATTAGTCTTTGAAACAAGTAGATGGAAAAACTGTATACTGGTTTGAAATCAATGACATCAAATAGAAGAAAATTTTGAATCACCTGAACTACTACCATCTTCACTGGAACTGGAAGAAGAACTAGAGCTGCTTTCCTCTTTAGTCACTGTTGGCATGTTCTTTGGCAAATTTTTCAAATGCTCTCTCAATTCATCAGTCAAACCACCTAACCCAATTGAGGTGAAAAAATTAATTGAAAACCTAGTGTTCTTTGGATTATCTCTTGGAAACAGTTCCGCAAAATGTCCTTGAAGTGTCCTAAAAAATTGTACTTGAATATTGAAAAAATTAATTACAAAAAAAAATTAACATACGGATCCTTAAGTCTTTGATTCAACTTTCCCAATCCCATATATTCAGCCAATTCTTGAAACAAAATTTTAATGAAAATTCTGCTAGAACTGTTAGTGTCTTCCTCATTCATTTTCATGGCTTCTAAACATTCCCAACTTATTGCGTCTGTGAAAAGTAAATGCGCAAAGAATTTGCTCACATTTCTCAGCCTATTTGCGTCCAATCGATGAGTTGTTGAATAAGTGTCCTTGAAAATTTGTTGAAACGGTTCCACATAGGTTTTATTTATTTGACAAAATCTTTGGGCTAATAGCCCATAGAATTTTTCATAGGTTCTTTGTTCGGCGCAGCAATCTGTGAAAAAAGTACATAAGCATAACATTTGCACTATATCAGCTAAATCTTTTTTTTTTTACCCAAGAACATATGACAAAGCTCAATTTCCTGACCAGGTTTTAGCTCCATTTTCAGTAGCTTATGTGCACATTCTTCAAAATCCAAACTTGATTGAATAGTCAAATAAATGGTTCTTCTTAGTGCTATCAAATTTGTCTCAGTGTTGTCAATAATAGTGCCTGGGTCCTTTTTTTCTTCCTCCTCTTCATCATCTTCGTCACTATCTTCATCTGAATCCTCTTCCGAGCCTGATTCTCCGGATCCCGATTCTCCATCACTTTGTAAAATTTCTTTGCTTAAAATTTTGTATTTGCCTTCGTTGATTTGGTAGTCATCGTCAAACTTGAAGACATCTGAAAATAATGACTGATTTATTGATGAGATACAAAAATGGTATCCACTACATGAAATTTTTTTTGAGGTAAGTAACAAACAATAATTACATATTTAAATTAATTTTGTCTATTTGTAATCACATATGCAAAAGCAACCAATGACAATAAGTGAGTTTCGGAAAAATAACGATAACACATACTACACAATAGTGAATACAAAAACTATCTTATTAAATCCTCTAAGTAATCAGAGGGCAGATACAGGTATATTATACTATTTTTATTTCCATTTAGTTTTTGTATATTTGAAATGCTGTAGATATTATATTTTGCACATTACACAAGTTACAGAGTAAGTGATCAATATTATATGTGTCAATGCTACAATTTTGCAATTATAAAATAAGATTCCACATTTTATTTCAACTAGAGGGAAAAATATAAATTATGATTAAATTAAAGAGAACCTAAAATTGGTTAATTGGCACCAAGTGTAAGTTCTTTGTAGCAACAGTTCATCAGGTCTTGAATAGTGTAGCATCATTAAAACAGGTTAAAATTTTACCAGGACATAAACCATGGTGGAATGAAAATGTCAAAAAAGCAACAGAACTAAGAGATAAAAGTATACTTTACAAGCTGCTTAAAAGTGAAGATGCATATAGATTGTATAAAGGATTGCAAAGACGAGCGAAATCAAGTACCTAAAACTATCAAAGAAGAGAAAATAAAGTACTATGAACAAAAAGTGGATGGATGTAAACGGGATCCTAGAGTAATGCAACTGGAATTTATTGGGAGAAATTTTTCCAAAGAAAAACGATGCAAAAATGATAAAGAAATAATAACGGATACAAACAGTTTGTCCGAAAGACTAAACAGATTTTTTGTTGACAGCATAGATTCCATTATAAAACAAATTAAACCCGATTCAGAGAATACGGATACCTTAAGTGACTTCACAAAAAATAATGCAGACTTTGGCTCAATCAAATTAATAGATCCTGATTCTTTGTTTAGAATAATTGTTGTCATTGAACAACAACATAGTCCCGATAACTTAAATGTAACATTGATAAAGAATATATACCCGTCTATTGGAGCACTCCTGAATAATTTGATGAATAGTTCACTGGAACAAGGAAAGTATCCGGATCCTCTAAAGCTCGCTACAATAATACCAGTTCAAAAAAAGCCTTAACTCAATAGAGGTATCTAATTTTCGTCACGTTCAGAAACGGTACACAGCTGGGAAACTGCAATACGGTACATCCTGATTTCTGGAGGCGTATTCTGTAAACGAATAGAAATAGACATAGAGAAGAGATAGACATAGACAGGAAATATAAAAAACTAATTCTGTAAACATCTTTCCAAGTTGATTCGGGTGAAGTTGAAATAGAAATATCGTAAACTATCCGGCCTGAAAACATTGCGCTTTTCTAGAGAGTTTCAATATTTCTGTGGTGTTTTAAATTGTCAGTTGTTATCAACTGCTCAATGTCAATATCACATTGTTAATGATTATTTTTTATTATCGATATAAGCCATATGGACCCGAAATTCATGCATTTTGTGGACGATGCGGAAGAAGAAGAGCGTCAAGAACAATTAAGATTGGAAAGGATAACCTTGCGAAATGAGTATAATGCCTTTCATATGCCCGAAAGGGAATTCCGGAGGTGTTTCCGTCTTAGCAGTGATCTCGCCCAGCGGCTGATCACGGACCTCACTCCACACATGGCTTCTGTAGTTACAGCCGGAAGAATTCCAATTCAAATTAGAGAATTGGGTGCTCTAAGATTTTTCGCTCAAGGCTTCTATCAGTAGGCGGTATGAGACGACTTCAATACATGTATAGCTGGGTTCTAGCAGAAATTTTATATTAACATAATTTAAGATTTAATATAATTTTACTTTGTGGCGTTCATACAGTAATTTTTTAACTGATACAGAAAAATGTCATTATCCGTCATCTGCCTTGTCAAACTGATGAAAATCAATAATCAACCTCAAATTTAATTTAATTTAATTTTAAAAGATAAAAGTTGGCTAACTTTTAAATTAAGTTATATTATGTCTTAAATTAAAATTTTGTATGAACGCCGTCATATTGTATTGTATAGTAAACTTTTTAAATTTAATTATATTGAATGCTTAATTAAATTTAATGTCTGTTAGAACCCACCTTAAAGCTGGGTTCTAACAGAAATTTAATTTAATTTTATATTAACATAATTTGAAATTGGTAATTGTTTAGTATTTCCCCAACACCCAATTTGGACTAAATATTGTACAATATGATTAAATTAGTGTCTAAATAGATAATTTATACTAAAATAATTTGGCGCAAATGATTTATAGATCTAAAAAAAAAAACGTTTATATAAAATATACGTTGGGGATTTATTTACATAGAGCGATTGAAAGCTCGACTGGCTTCTGCCTGCTTTGCTGTGAGAATGACTACTTCAGAGTTGGGGTATTCACTGGCAAGAATGGTGTATTTCTCCCTGGTGGACTCTGTTTTACGTTATGGGGTGGCCTTTTGGGGGTTTTGCCCAGGTTACGCCTTTCACTCAGCATTCGTTCTTCAAAAGCGTGCCATCCGTTATCTTCATAATAAAAAACAACGTGAACATTGCCGTCCCCTGTTTCTTTCTTCAAAAATTTTAACGTTAACTTGTTTATTTATTTTGGAAACTGTTTGTTTGGTTCATAAAAAGTATGGAGGGGTGGTATCTGGAGTCCGTACAACAAGGCAGTCGGGCAGGCTCCCTCTACCAGTTCCCAGATCTAGTTTGACCAAAAATTCTTTAATTTACGAAAGCCTTAAAATATATAATCATCTACCAACCGACTTGAAAGAGATATCGAATGCAAAATTATTTCGTAGAGGTATTGTAAAATTGCTGGAGGGGAAGGCCTATTATGACATTGAAGAATACTTTAACGACATACTTTAATGTGGTGTCGGCTCCCTCTGATTGTTGGCTTCTCTTGTCTTTGTTTTTATTTCTATTTTTATTCTTACTGTTATTTTTATTTTTATTTTTATTTTTATTTTTTTTTTATTTTTATTTTTATTTTTATTTTTATTTTTATTTTTATTTTTATTTTTATTTTTATTTTTATTTTTATTTTTATTTTTTTATTTTTATTTTTATTTTTTTTTTATTTTTATTTTTATTTTTATTTTTATTTTTATTTTTATTTTTATTTTTATTTTTATTTTTATTTTAACCTTTGTACAATTGTTCATTTCTATGTTTTTGATATTTTTGTTGAATTTTGATATTTTTTAGTTTAGAAACTGCTTTGTCAATAATTTTTTTTTAAATTGAGACAATAAAGCTTATTTGAAATTGAAATTGAAATTGAAATTAAATTACTACCCCTAACTAAATATTTAATATATCCCCAACACCTTACATTGATATGATGTCGAAGCATAGCACGCATTACTTGGACAGGTTAATTTGGTTTAGTTTGCATCAGTTTGATTAACGGGCTAGCTCGTCAAGAGCATCTTTACTGTTAGAGATAGAGCTCAGTGAAGAAATGTTTACAATTCAAAATATCGGGTCTTCAAAAAAAAAAACAATCGAAGATTGCTTTGACTACGAAAACGTATTGTTCGTCGATTTTAAACTGATACTCGGACGGAATGTGAGCTGGTGGCTCCCTTACATTAGAACGCCAATGGTTACCTGACGTCACACCTGTTTTTGCCATATGAAACAACCCCTCGCTCCTCATACCGCAAGTATCAGTTAAAAATCGATGAACAATACGTCGCATTACTGTTTCTTTATTCGTCAGGATTTTTGACATGACATTTTGACATTAAATTTCATTGATAAAATTAAAGACAAATATTGCTAAGACATACGTTCAAAAAACCATAGCAATCTTTGATTGTTTTTTTTTTTGAAGACCCGATATCATAAAAAATGTTTAACAGCAATTGTTACATAAAGTCATAGTGAGCTTTTTATACTGACGTTGCCTGACGCTGTTTAAAGCAATTTGACATCAGTTTGTGGTTTCTATGCAGTTTGTTTGTATTTAAATTTTTGAAAATTATGGCTTGTGTATGTGTAGGTTGTAATTTAAGAGATTTTGTGAGATTGCAATCAAATAATTTAAATTACATTAATTTTCTGGCGAATCATGGTTTGATTAAGGGTGAAATACCCTGTGAAAAATGTGGAGGTGTTGCTAAACTAAACATTGTACGATTTACTCATCGATGCACTCAAAGGTGGGTTCTGTGTGTTTGTTTCATGCTTTATTATTATTTGAATTATTAAAATTTTAGAGTTAAGACGGTGATAAAGAAAGGCAGTATTCCTTGTTCTTTTGAAAAAACTGCAAAGAAAAACACTTGGTTTGACAAAAGTAAATTGAGTGTTCAAGATGTTGGCTACTTCACGGCTCTTTGGTATATTTTGCCCCATCCACGACAAAAGATTATAATGAATGAAATTAAATGTAGTACAAGAACGGCTGTGGATTGGGCTTCCTTTTGTAGGGAAGTTTGTACGGTGGTGTACAGAAAAATCTGAAAAACTGGGTGGACCTGGATGTGTAGTTGAGATAGACGAAGCTAAATTCGGAAAAAGAAAATATAATCGAGGCAGAGTTTTAGAGGGACAATGGGTGTTTGGTGGCTTTGAGAGAAACTCAAAAAATATATTTTTAGTACCTGTTCAGGGGCGGCTTCTCAATAAGTGCGCTCGTGCGCGCGCACTGCCTCCAAAAACCAAGCAAGAAAATAAAATTAAAATTTTGGAAAGAAAAGAAACTTCAATTAAAAAATACCTACCCAATTTTCTAAATTAGGATAAATATCTACTCATTTTTCTATTTTTAAATTCGCACGAACGGAACGAAAGCGCGCCTTGCGCCTGTCTTGTATATTTTTTTCTCCCGCTTGGTTGTGCTGGTGGTCCGGGTGGTCGGTGTGGAATCGTTCGGCGCTCTGGGTAAATGTGTTTTCTCGCTGTGCGATTGATCGGGAATATACGGTAAGTCGCCCGATGAAAGGGATGCGCCGTGCGCTATTTGAATACACACTTTCAATGTTGTTTCTACTCAATCGAGAATATTTCGATGTTTTTTCACCATTTTGACGGTTTGACAACTCTGTTGTTCGCGGTTTTTTTTTAATTATAAATTTCAGTATCAATTATGTATTATGGCTAGAATACAAACATTCAAGCCTCATTTAAATACATATATTTTTGTTTTCGATAATTTTTCCTAAAGTAAAAAGAAAAAAAATCAACATACAAAATAAATGTAAAACAGGACGTGGCACCTCCAAAAAATTTTCCAAGAGCGCACAACCACACTAGGTTGCCACTGGCCGCCACTGTACCTGTTGCTAAAAGAAATGCAGATACCCTATTAAAAATTATTAAAGAATATATTTTGCCACATACAACCATTGTTAGTGATTGTTGGCGTGCATATGATTGTTTGAATAACGAAGAATTTCAACATTTCACGGTAAATCATTCGATTGAGTTTATTTCTGCGACCGACCCAAGGATTCATACTCAAAATATCGAGAGCTTGGAAGGATGTTAGAGGTGGAATACCTCGATACGGCCGCAAAAATTCGCATTTTATGGGGTATCTGGCGGAATTTATGTTTAAAAGGAAATTTAGACTTGAAGATCGCTTACAACATTTTTTTAAAATGGTATCCGATGTATATATACCTTAAATGTGACTTTGCGCCGGTTCAAAAAGGCGATATTTGAAATAGCGACATCAAAATCGCAGCATTTCATTAAAGCGGCTTATCAGAATAGCGGCATTCAAAATAGCGTTATATTAGAATAGTAACATTCAAAACAGCGACATTGCAAAATGGCAACCTATGAAAAAAACGACATTTAAAACAGCGACATATTAAAAGAGCTTAAAACGGCGACCCCTAAACAAAGAGCGACACATCAATTTAAATCAATAATAATCAAGAAAATGCAGACTTACCCAAAATAACCCGTCCATGTAGTGCGATTTAGTCCTCGTAAGCTGACATTTTATTTGAAAAACCAACGTAATTTAGTTACAGTGTCCCTTGAACACGCTTTGATTTTCAAATAAAATGCTAGCTTACGAGGTACTTGCACTAGGTGGACGGTGGACGGTTTAGTTTGAGTGAATCTGCATTTTCTCGATTATTATTGATTCAAATTGATGTGTCGCTCTTTTGTTTAGAGGTCGTCGTTCCAAATGTTGCTCTTTTAATATGTTGCTCTTTAAAATTTGGTTCTTTTCATATGTCGCTCTTTTGCAATGTCACTGTTTTAAAGCATCACGCTTTTGAATGTCGCGGTTTTATTATGTCGCTCTTTTCAAATATGTCGCTAAAATAAGACCGCCATTTTGATTATCGCGGTTTTGAATAACCCCTTTTGAACCGGAGCAATGTGACTTATTTGTTTAGAAGTTGTTGTTATAATGTTGAATAAATATATAAATAAATATATTTTTTTTAATTTACAATAGTACTTAAATACGAGGGAGAGCGCCAGTTAGGATTGATTTTTTGGTACTAAATACCCCATTAATTATTTAAGAAATCCCCAACATATATTTTATATGAACATATTTTTATTTTTTTTTTAAATTTATAAATCATTGGCGCCAAATAATTTTTCTTGAAACTAGTTATTTAGATACTAATTTGATCATATTGTACAAAATTAATACAAAGTTAGGTGTTGGGAATATATGAAACTGTTACTTAGGGGTAATTATTCAATAAATCCCAACATATTTTTAAATAAACCTATTCATTTTTCTAATATATAAACCATTTGCGTCAAATGATTTTAGTTGAAGTTTCTATTTAGACACTTATTTAATCATATTTTACAAAATTAATTCAAAATTAGGTGTTGGGGATATATGAAACTGTTACCTTGAAATTTAATGTAATTTTACTTCGTGGCGTTCATACAGTAATTTTTTAACTGATATAGAAAAATGTCATTATCCGTCATCTGCCTTGTCAAACTGATGAAAACCAATGATCAACCCCAAATTTAATTTAATTTAATTTTGAAAGATAAAAGTTGAACAACTTTTAAATTTAGTTATATTATGTCTTAAATTAAAGTTTTGTATGAACGCCGTCATATGGTATTGTATAGTAAACTTTTTAAATTAAATTAAATTGAATGCTAAATTAAATTAAATGTCTGTTAGAACCCACCTTATGTCTCAGCAACATTTAGCAGGGCATTAAGTGATGAAGTATTTTTGGCTCTATAGAGGCCATTGCTCCTCAGTGGATTAAATTTCCCCTAACCGAGACTGAGAAGCAGCTCAAGAAAGAGGAATTCATGACCCAATTCGAATTTCCGGGAGTGATACGTTGTATCGATGGTACGCACCACTTACCCTTTTGTGATTTGCGCTATTCTACCACAGTATTTTTACTAAATGCTAAGGCTAAAATAACATTTCAGGGAAAGGCGAATACTAAAGGCGGTTATTTTACTTCCCAAATACGAAATTAGGAAATATCTCGGGTTTTTTTGAAAACAGAACTATTCAAAATATGACAAAACCTTTGACAAAACTATAAAACATAACCACTAATAAACAAAACATAAACTCTGACAGAAATTGAACGTTTCATGATAATGTGTTAGAAAAAGATAGAAACAATTTTTCCATTACAGAAAGACCTAAACGGGTCTTTCTATTTTTCTATGCCGACCGAACATCGAACGGGACTCGAGTGCTGCCGAACTGGCATACAGAATAAGGTTTTGTGATATAGAAAGAAATTTCTTGCCTAGAAAGAATTTTCTATGTCTATGGCGTTACAGAATACGCACTCTGGATGAATTTAAATTAAAATATGACCAATGTTATAGTGTACTGGTGGTTTTTCTGGAGTTACTGAGAGTAGTAATAGTAGTAGCACAGCATATACAAAAACAATCAGCAGGCTAACTCTCACGCGCATCTTTTCTGCGCATGCCGCCATTAGGGGATATCATCCTGTCATTAAACGGCAGGGACGCCGACATTTTAATTTATTTGTTTATTTCTGACGGAGGTCATAGGCGTGCGGTGTAGAGCGGAATTTTAGTTATGATTTTCGAAGTCATTTTAGTATATGCCTGTTGTCATTTATAGTGTTATCAGTTATCATCCTTGTATATTTAAAAATAATAATAAATTAGTAAGGATAAATATTATTATATGTAAGTAATATCAAATTAGTTTATTTAAAGCCAATACGACTCTGTGACTCGGGAGAAAAAATCTAAATTATTGTTAATCAGGTCCTGTCTCGTATCCCAAAATAGCCGCTAGTGACATCCCGACCATGAATTCCTTTATTACACGGGATGTCACTCAAGTTAGCCTGCTGATTGTTTTTGTATATGCTGTGGTAGTAGCATGCTTTATTGTCAAAAGATACAATAATCATTATGGACAAAGCTAATCCTTAAATCTAAAATCTAAAATCTAAACCATCTAAATATAATGCTTGTCACAGTAAATACACATACATATTTTTAAATTTTAACAGTTAATAAATAGGTTTAAAATAACTATAAACAAGTGATAAGTCACACAGAGAAGAAACAATACAAGTACAAACTATTGTAAAATATTAAAATCAATAATAACTAAATAACTAGGGGGTCAGATCTTGACAGAAACGTTAAGAAATAAGATAAAACATGAACAAACAGTACAGCAGTGGTCTGATAGGAAAATAAAATAAACACCCAGGACAGAGAGCCCCGCCCACGAAAATTCTAGGCAGCAAAAGCTGCTTAAAATTTATTAGGTTCAAAATACTAAGTCCAGAAATTCATTAACAGTATAGAATGCTTGGGTAAGTAATATAATTTTTAACTTTTTTCGAAATAGATTGATATCTGATATGTCTTTCAAAGTTGCTGGAAGGTGATTATAAAGTTTTACACTCTTGTAAATGATAGAATTCTGTACAAGAGAGGAATGTGGAATAGGAAGCGACAGATGATGACTTTGTCTCGTCAGATGGGTAGTTTGGCGTGCCGGAAAACAAGAGATATTCTTATGAATAAGGCTTACTGACTCGAGAATAAAAAGACATGGAAGAGTGAGGATCCTATACTTAACAAATAGTGGCCTACAGTGCTCCCGTGGTGAAACGCGAGCAATAAATCGGATTGCCCGTTTTTGTAGTTTAAACACTGATTCAAAAAGATACTGGCTGCAACATCCCCAAAATGGCAATCCATAAGTTAGGTGCGATTGTATCACAGCGAAATATACTGATTTTGCTATGGTGAAGCCCAAGGTAGATGAGATTGATCGTATGCAGTAGCAGCCTGAAGATAGTTTTTTATTGAGAGCTATAATATGGTGATTGGAATTTAAGATCAACATCCAGGTTAAGTCCAAGAAACTTTGTATTTTTCGAACTTTTAACGGAAAATTCGTCACATACAATTCGTTCGATGTTACATCGGAATGCTAGTATTTGGGTTTTGTTGAAGTTGAAAAGGAGTCCATTTGCATCGCACCACATTTTGACACTGTTTAGATCGTGGGATATTATTCTGATCAGCTCGTTAGGGTCGAAGTTGTGCCAAAGCACAGTCGCATCGTCCGCGAACGCTGCAAATTCTCCAGATATATTGATGAACAGGAGATCATTGATATATAGAAGAAATAGGATGGGTCCAAGAACTGAGCCTTGCGGGACTCCAAAAGTGATGTTCTGTTCAGAGGATAGTTTGCCATCCGTGGAGACACGCTGGCTGCGATGGAAAAGGTACGACCGAAACCATTCCAGAACCATGCCTCGAAAACCATAGGCTTCTAGTTTCCCCAGTAGTGTTCTGTGACTCACGCAATCAAAAGCCTTTGAAAAGTCACAGAACACTCCCGCAGTAGCATATCCATTGTTACAGTTCCTGAAAAGCGCCTCGATCACACGGAACATCGCATCATGCGTGCCCTTTTTTGGGAGAAATCCGAACTGGGCGGAATTGAAAACATTATGCAATGTCAGAAAACTCAACATTCGCTTTTTTTAAGTAATTTTTCTACTACTTTAGAGATTGTAGACAATAGTGAGATGGGGCGGTAGTTAGATGGATTTTTTGTGTCACCACTTTTGTGGATTGGAACGATTAAGGCTTCTTTAAGACTAGTGGGGAACGAGCCATCAGAAAATGATTTATTTATCGCCTGTGCTAATATATTGAAGGCTTGGTCTGGTAGTTCCCGAAGTATTTTTGTTGAAATGCCGTCTGAGCCAGCAGCAGTTTGGTTTTTGACCGTTTTAAGAATCATCTTTATTTCTTGTGTATCTGTAGGAAAGAAAACAAAGGAGTTTTGTACGCGTAAGCCTTCCAGGTAAATCATAGGATCAGTATCAGAATTAATGGTGCTGGTGAGATTGCTGGCAACCGACCAATAATAGTTGTTAAGTTCTTCTGGTTTTATATCAATTTCAGTTGGTTGTGAGATATTTTTGCCAGTTATTTCTTTTACAACATTCCATGTTTCCCTAGATTTGTTGGTGGCATTATTAAGTCGACTTGAGTAAAAGAGGTATTTAGCTGTTTTAATGAGTTTTTTGTAGACTTGACGAAATCTTAAGTAGTAGGCAGTTATAAATGGATTGTCATGAAAGTGTCTCCTTAATATATTTAGAGAACGAAGATTGGCTGCAGATGTTTTTAGACCTTGTGTCATCCAGTGTTTTTGGTTCAATCTTTTACGAAGTGGTCTTAAAGGAAAAGTTATATTTATGATGCCACTTAGAAGAAGGTGGAACTCTTGTAGTGGGTCACATTTTAGAAGTATCGGCTGCCAGTTAGTACTATTACAGCTACTTTTAAATTTTAGGAAGTTTCTTTTGCTAAATATCCTACCTTGTTTCTTGGAGTTATTACATGGCTTTAACTTCAAGGGGAGTTTGGCTATTATAGCGTGGTGGTCAGAGAGATCTGCATCTATCACATCGCACTCAAGGTCAGTGTTAAAATTTGAACATAGGTAATCAATGGTAGTAGAGCTAGAATTAGTTGTTCTTGTTGGATTTTTTATATGCATATGGAGGTTGAAACTTTCGAGCAGATTAATTAACAGAATGGTTGAATGTTCCTCACGTTTCAAATAATCTATGTTTAAGTCCCCTGCAACTATCAGTTTCGATTTAGGTGGAATATTAGATAAAAGAAGCTCAAAATTGTCGATAAAACATACGATGCTAGTATTTGGGGAACGGTATAAGCATAAGATATATGTATTGAGAGAACGAGAAAAAAGCATTGAGAACTCGAATTTTTTTTCAGAGATTAGGAAGTTGAATTTATCGCAGTTAGAAAAATCTGAGTTTGACAAGAATTCCGTGCTCACAAGAATAGTTGTGCCCCCATTGTTAAAGTTCGAGCGACAGAATTTGGACATAATGTGATAATTTGGAACATAAAAGGGCTCACCCTCTTTAGGCCAGTGTTCCGTTAGTAGCAGTAGGTGTGGAAAATTTTGACTTTCTAAAAATGTTAAAAGCTCATCAGCCTTATTTCTAGCGGACTGTATATTTTGAAGCAGTAGAGTAACATGAGTTATTTTGTTGGGCACCGGTCCTTCAATCGAACCCCTAAAAAAGAGCTTGAAAATGTTGAATGCAAACCACCAGTATTATCGTGAGCTGAAGAGCTCCCTCCATTACCAAGCGTATCATTTAGTTCTTCAAATAAGCTAGTGGAATGAGAGGTTATATCCTTGTCGTTTAAATGTCTGGTATAGTTAAAGGCTTGTGGAGATCTGTCTGTTGCCAGAGTGGCTGCTTGGGTGTGGAAAGATCTGTTGTTGACTGAGAGGATACTATTATTCAATTCTGTGTGAAGAGTATTCAATTGGATTGATTCAGCAATCATTCTACCAATCAGCCAGTTTCTAACCTTGAAGCCCCCATCAGTATTTATATTAATGTAATCAAAGGAAGATTCTGAGATTCTATTAAATGCACCTATCACCTTCTCCAAATTATTGTTGAAATGATGTATGTAGTCATTGTTGCGGTTTTTTCGTAGAGTGGGGCAAGCCAAAAATATAAAGTTTGTTTGATCCGGCAACAATGACAACACAATCGTGCCTACTGTAGCCTTTTATACAGCACTCCAACCCAGTCAAAACACTACTATATTGAGCTCCCGGTTTAATGAGTGCTTCAATTTTGACCGCTGCTGAATCCAAATGTTTGCGTATATGACGGTCTAGGTTTCTTCCATGCTCATCGGATAGAATAAGGAGTTTATGCAAACTGTTTTTCTGTCTATTGGTATCTGATAGCGGTTTAGAGGCTTTTGGTGTTATTGTGTTCGAGGTGCAGGGTCCCAACTTTGGCCCGCCCTCAGCGTTCGAATCGAGCTGCTCTTGAATAGATTGCATATTGATTAAGTACTCGTTATTTAGTATTTCCAGGTTGTTAATTTTGATCGTGATATCTTTTGTCAATCGTTGGCTGGTATGTAGTTCTGTTTCTTGTCCAGCTAGATCCATTCGAAGCTGTTGCTCAATATTTTTTCCCTCCAGAAGCTTACCCTGAAGTTCCTCTATGAATTTCTGGAGTTCTGCAATTTTAATATTGCTGCACTTTTCCATTTCTTCAGCTTCTTCATTAAAGGCACGTGAGCCGCGTTCGAGTCGTTTTATGTGAATGTCTTTGTGCCTTCGATCGAGTTTTAGTGCTTCTATCTCATTACAGAGTTCCGAAATTCGATTTTGGTCGTCGGAGTCTCTCCGCTCGTAGTCAGCGTCTTTCTGTCTGGCTTCAGTCTTCAGCTTTTCAACAGCATTTTCAAGTAGAGCTAATTGGTTATTTTTTTCATCCAATTCTCGATGAATGGAGTTTTGCATCTCTTGTTGCTCACTACATGGCTTAAAACAGATAATTTTGTATTGGTCTAATTTCTTAAATGCGCTTCTTTCTGAGCAACTTTTGTGAAATATGCTAAAGCAGACTACACAGAATAAGTTTTTCACTTCTTTTGTGGGTGGTTTAGTCGGGCAGCATTTGAATTCCATCTCGATAAAAACCAGTAAATCCAAATCAAATTAAATTAAACCCTCAACATTCCGTTAGATCGCAATTCATGGGCCTGCACCATATTCCCCTACTTAGTACAGAGAATCCGCAAAACCACGTCACGAGCACAAGAAACACAGGCGAGCCGAAATATAAAAACCAAATTCTTGAAATTCCTCGGAATAAGTGAAGGAACAATTCGATTAAGGAAGCACTTTTTTACAAGAAAAAAAACACAATAAATCACTGTAAGAAATTGCAAGCAACACTGCTGTCAGAAAAAATCTCTAATATTTGCCCAGTATTTTAGGCGAAAAACGGCAAATATTCTTAACGTAAACAGTAACAAATTAATGTCAACATAGGCTAAGGCTGGCACCGTTGAGATGATCGATCGGCACAGATTATTGAAGAAAATGGAAAGAATTGGAATTGGGGATGAGTTGTTGAGATGGTTTGGAGACTATCTAACATCAAGAAGACAATTAACCAGACAAATGGAATTGGTTCAATAAAGATAATTATTGAGCATGGTGTACCGCAGGGAAGTGTTTCGAGTCCACTATCCAAATCATGTTTATTGGTACACAGAATAACAGAAATCTTTTTACTGAGAACCACTATTCAATTAAAATGTTTAACAATAAGTTGGAAGAAGTTCAAAAATTAAGTATCTTGGGTAATTCTTGATAGACCGGGAGTTAGACGGCTATGAGTATGCAAAATGTGAGGACCGGCAAAAATGCTCAAAGTCGTATTCTTGTGATCCTAAAAAATGGGAAATTACATCTTGGCAGCTGGAGTGGTCCCTAACTCTCCTGCCATCCTCCAATGCAAAGTAGTATGGAAAATATCACAATTTCAAGTCATTTCACAATAATTCCTATTTATTGTTGTACCTAACTGTGCTAAGGCTTTCTTTTCGAGCACTCAAAATAAATTACCTAACACTTGTTAGATATCTTTGCAATTCTGCTTCAAAATATACACAAGTGAAAAAAGATTGCCAGATGTTCAGGCTCATCCAACGACGACTCAACAGGGGCTTATTTTGGACCTTCCCTGTTCTTGTAGTTTAAAAAAAATTCAAAATAGCCAATTGGCATATTTTTTTCTGGAGAATTCAAAAATGGAAAAAAATATTCGAACCAAAAACCAAAGAGTTACGCCATGGGTGAACTGTTTTTCAAATGAAACACCCTTTTTTTGTATGATTTTTGGAAAAGTCGCATTTTTTACGTTTATTATGTTGAAAATATTCGATATGTCGCTGTTTATATTTTATTTTAATGTAAGTAAGTAAGCAGTTTTATGCTCAATAATTTTAGCTTTTCCTTTTCAATTTAATCGGTTCATAGGTGATAGAGGTATAATCACCTTATGTTCAAAGTCAAAAGAAATTTAACATATCTTGTCGCCATCACCGATGTATTGAACAGGTGAAGCTGAAATTATTGAGGATAAAACATTAAAATTTAAAAAAAAATAAGTATCGGTGTTGGATAAACTGATATTCATATCAGTGAAACAAAAATTAATAAATAAAACTTTGATTATTAGCCTAGACTTTGTCGTGTATATCACCCTTAAGGAATTTATGATGTTTATGTTTATACGTGTTTATACTATCTGCCTGCAGTGCAGCCAGGTAGAAGAAATGTGAGAGGAGTATGTACTGAATAAAGGCGACGAACGGAAGTCAGAGACGAGAACTGTGTTGTTTATTTAACCCGCTAGCTACAGGAATATTTGATAGTTCAGAGTGTCGTTGAGGCAGTACATTACATTGGCGACGAGGGTGAATAATTGGATTATTTGATTACTGAAAAACTATAGTAAGTAATAAAGTATCTGCTTTTTATAAATAAATGAATATACATATAGGGATTGGATATTGATTTTAATAACAATAAGTTAAGACGATACTGACTTTTTAGGTGTATTAAGGCTATTAAAAGCTCCAATAATAAGTAGAATCAATTGCTTTAAATCAATAAATAAATAAATTATCATTAAATTACCTAAGCTAATATGGATTTCAATTTAATTTGTTAGTATACGTGTAGGAAAAACCATCACTCGCTAGAGGAAATCAGTGATAGAGATAAACAAACGGTTTATTGGAATTTTTTTTGCATACCTTCGAAAAATATTATTTTCCTACGAGCGTGCGCAAAGTAGTACTTTTCCGCACGTATTTCCGGGCTCAAAGTTACACTTTTCCGCACTCAGTGCGGATACAGGCCTTATCCGCACTGAGTGCCGAAAAGTAATTATAATTGTCAAACAACAATAAGTGCACCTGTCGACTTTGACACATGATGACAAATTTTTCCTCTGTTTCTATATCAGCCAACATCTATACAAACACCAAAAATAAATTAACTTTGACACATTGTCAGATTTGTTCTCTATTTATATGCAAAAATCTACACATTTTCTCATCAAATTTAAACGCTTTAAGATGAACAGCTCTGACGAGGATTTTCTGTTATTTTTTTTTGTTATGTAATTTTTTGATAAATGCATAGGTTCCCTTCAAGTTAATTAAAAATAATTAAACAAATTATCGTTTTTTTTTTTAATTTTTGTTATTACCTACCTGATATGAAGCTCGAAGGAAAAATTTTGTTCCTAACACGTGCGCAAAGTGTCTTTTCCGCACGCAAACACGTATCCGAACTCCGCTTCGCGTCGTTCGTATAACTGTGTTTGCGTGCGGAAAAGTAACACTTTGCGCACTTGTTAGGAAAATAACTATATTAAGTATATGGGTGTTTTTTATTTTATTTTTGATTTTTAAATTTATTAAAGGAAATGGAGAAAGAAGCTTCGCTCTGTCGAAGTTATGGTTAAAATCCATACAAAGCTTCATTTAATCGAAGTTGTGGTTTAAATCCATACAGAAACTTTGTTTAATCAAAGTCGTGGTTGAATTCCACAAACAAAAGCTTCGCTTTGTCGAAGTTATGGTTAAAATCCATACAAAGCTTCGTTTAATCGAAGTTGTGGTTAAAGTCCACAAAGAAACTTTGTTTAATCCAAGTCGTGGGTGAATTCCACAAACAAAAGCTTCGCTTTGTCGAAGTTATGGTTAAAATCCATACAAAGCTTCGTTTAATCGAAGTTGTGGTTAAAGTCCACACAGAAACTTTGTCTAATCAAAGTCGTGACTATATTTCACACAAAAAGAAACTTCGTTAATCGAAGTCGTGGTTAAAGTCCACAAACAAAAGCTTCGTTTAATCAAAGTTGTGATTGGAATCCACACAAAAACTTCGTTTAATGGAAGTAGGGGTTGAATTCCAATAATTCCATACAAAATGAAAGCCTGTTTTATGTATATAATAAACGAATTATTTGCAGACTTGTCGGAACCTCAGTGTTGAATCTTGGGTTTACGTTACAGCCACTTGAACATTTTGAATGTGATGGTGACCCAAGTTCGGTAGGCATAAGATGGGAAAATGGAGACGTGCGCTCCAGATATTCCTCATAGCTTCCAACATAGAAGATCCCATAAAAAAAAGAGCCTCTTTGTTACATTTAGGAGGCATGGGACTTCAAGAGATTTATTATAGTTTACCAGGAGCTCACATCGACAATTTGGAGGAAGGGAACGTGGACATATTTGAGGTAGCTTTAGAGAAGTTAGATCAATATTTTAGACCAAAACAGCAAGCAGAATTTACGAGAGACACATTTTTCGGCAAATTGGTCAAGAGAAATTTGAGAAGTTTGAAAAATTTCTTGTACGCTTAAGAGCTTAAGCATATAAATGCTAATTTAAAGATTTTGATGGTCAAATCATAGATCAAATTGTAGAAAAATGTTTCTCTTCAGAACTAAGAAAGAAAATTTTGACAATGGGTGATGCTGCAAATTTGGACAGTATCATATCAGAAGCAAATGCATTGGAAGCAGTGAGCAGAGAGATGGCAGAATTTAGTAACACCAAAAATACAAATACGTTTCAAGAAATAAATAAGTTGGTTACAAAAAAAAGGGACATTCCAAATTCCAAGTCTTGTGCTCGCTGTGGCCAAAGAAGCCATTCCAGCTCTGACCGGTCGTGTCCTGCAAGAATGAGAGATTGTCATAAATGTGGGTTAAAAGGGCATTTCTCTGATTACTGCAAAACAAGACCGGAAAAGCGCAGCCGTACCTTTAATTCGAGTTCTAGCTACAATAATTACAACAAAAAAGGCTTTAAAAATCCAAGATATAGGAAATCATCATCAACGAAGGGAGCTAACTATGTTCGTGACAAGTCATCATCAGGAATTGAGGAAACTGATTATGTTTTCCACATAGATGAAGACTGTTTAATTGCCACAAACATTGGAGGCTTTCCTGTAAAAATGGTAATAGATTCCGGGAGTAAAAACAATTTAATAAATGATAAAACTTGGGAATATTTAAAGCGGAATAGAGTCAAAGTGTCAAATCAGTTGAAAAAAACAGACAATGTCTTCTTGGCTTATGCAAGTAACAAACCTTTAAATATTCTGGGTTCTTTTGAAGCCGAAATATCAATAATGGGTAACAATAGAAATAAAAATGCTAGATTTTTTGTTGTTCAGGATGGATCGAAAAATCTTTTAGGTAAAGATACAGCAATAGCTCTTGGGGTTTTAAGGATTGGTCTACAAGTAGACAATGTAAATGTCACAAATACATTTCCGAAATTAAAAGATATTTTAGTTGAGATTCCGATTGATGAGGCTATAAAACCAGTATACCAACCATATAGGCGGGTGCCCATTCCCCTTGAATCTAAGGTGGATGCCAAACTTAAGGAGCTAATTGAATCTGACATTATTGAGCCAGTTAATGGACCTTGTCAATGGGTTTCCCCAATTGTGCCCGTACTGAAAGAAAACGGAGATATTCGGATTTGCGTGGACATAAGAAGAGCTAACCGCTATAATTAGAGAATATTATCCCTTACCAACCATGGAAACATTATTGCCGCAATTTAGGAATGCATAAGTGTTTTCAAGGTTGGATATAAAAAACGCGTTCCACCAAATCGAAATATCTCCTGCTTCACGTTACATTACCACATTTGTGAGCAGTAAAGGTCTGGTTAGGTATAAGCGCCTTATGTTTGGTATTTCATGCGCTCCGGAAATATTTCAAAAAGTTATGGAGGGCATACTCGTATCTTGTGAGGGGGCGGTAAATTTCATTGATGACATCCTTGTTTTTGGCGCTGACGAAGATGAGCACAACATTCGGTTGAAAAAAACCCTTCAGGTATTAAATGATAATCATGTTTTATTAAATGTGGATAAGTGCGTATATAAAATAAACACAGTTAAATTTTTAGGCCATGTTCTATCTCCCGAGGGCATAAAACCTCTAGGAAAATATATTGAGGGAATAAGTAAAGTCATTTCGTGCACCAAAACAATCGATGAATTGCAAAGTTTCCTAGAGCTTATAAACTACGTTGGCAAATGGATTGCAAACTTAGCCAGCCTTACAGAACCCTTTAGGAAATTATTGCGCCTTAAATTGCCAAAAAATGGAAATATTGAAAGCTTATGGACGTCATGTCAAGATGGCGCTTTCAAGAAACTAAAATTTGAACTAGCTAACATTAAATCTTTGGGCTACTATGATCCGAATGATCGGACCCAGGTTGTTGCTGACGCAAGTCCTGTAGGTTTGGGGTCCGTATTAATCCAGTTCAATAATAAAGGTCCTAGAATCATTGCATACGGTAATAAGAGTTTATCTGATTGCGAAAAGCGCTACTGCCAAACAGAAAAAGAGGCTTTGGCTTTAGTTTGGGCCGTTGAGCATTTTAGAATGTATCTTTATGGCATGAATTCGTTTGAGCTGGTTACGGACCACAAACCTCTAGAGATTATATTTGGACCTAAGTCCAGGCCTTGCGCCAGAATCGAGAGATGGGTTTTACGTCTACAAGCGTATAATTATACAGTGATTTATAGACCTGGCAAATCAAACATAGCAGACCCCTTGTCAAGGCTCTGTGTTGATGTGGTACAAGAGAATAATTTCGACAAAGACGATAAGATCCATATTCATAAAATAGTAGAATTTTCTAGACCTATGGCAATTACTTTAAACCAAATCATAGACGAGTCGCGAATAGATACGGAAATATTAAGGGTAAAAGAAGGAATTTACAAAAACCACTGGCACGACACAGTAAGAAAATATAAAATATTTGAAAATGAATTTTGTTTCTGAAATGATATTTTACTCCGGAGAAAAAGGTTAGTAATTCCATTCAGGTTGCGCGAAGCTGTATTAGAGGCAGCACATGAAGGCCACCCGGGAATAGTCGCAATGAAAGGTCGTCTACGCACTAAAGTTTGGTGGCCTGGAATCGACAACGATGCCGAAAAAAAGGTAAAGTCGTGTAAGGGTTGCACTTTGGTGTCAGCACCAAGCCACCCACATCCTTTAAAACGCCGTGAACTACCTGCAGAGGCATGGGTTGATGTGGCAATTGACTTCATGGGACCATTACCGACTCAAGATTACTTATTCGTAATAGTGGATTACTTTAGTCGCTATAAGGAGATTAAGATATTGAAATCTATAACTGCTATAAAAACGGTCATGGTATTGCGGGAGATATTTTCCAGATTAGGCAACCCTGTGTCAATTACCGCGGACAACGGCAAACAATTGGTTAGTAAAGACCTAAGAGATTTTTGTAATGAAAACGGAATAATTCTGTACCATACCGTTCCATACTGGCCTCAGCAGAATGGGGAGGTGGAAAGGCAAAATAAGGACATACTTAAAAGGCTTAAAATCAGCCATTCATTAAAAAGAGATTGGAAAAATGATTTGTTAGATTTTCTTACCATGTATAACAGCACACCCCATTCTGTAACGGGCAAGTCACCGTCGGAATTATTTTTTAGACGTCAATTTCGCGATAAAATACCAAGCATATCTAATACCGAACACAAGCTAATAGACTAAGGAACTAAAGAAAGGGACAAAATAAGTAAAGAACATGGAAAACAATACGCGGATAGAAAAAGGAAAGCCGAAGACAACAATCTAAATTGTGGCGATAAAGTTTATTTAAAAAATCTGAGGAAGGAAAATAAATTAACACCAGACTTTAATTCAGTCCCTCATACGGTAACCAAAGCCCAGGGTGGCGATGTTCAGGTAAGAAATGACATAACGGGGGAAGAACTCAGGAGAAATGTGATACATCTGAAAAAAGTTGAAGGGGAATGGCGAGTTTTGAATGACAAAAATGAACCGAATCAAGACGAAACTCAACAATAATGGGAAATGCCTATATAAGTATATTTTCACAGTATCTTGTAAACTAGCCCAAACTAACCCAAGAAACAACCATTGTGTAAATAGTAGGTATATGTAAGTATCATATATTTTATATTATTTGTTAGTACATTTTTGTTACCATATTTAGTTAGGAAAGTTGGTTGTTTGATTGTATAAGTACCTATATAGATATTTTTTTTGTTTTTTTTGTTTTTCAAATTGTTGTTAGGGAATTATTATGTATAAAACCTTATATAATATATTAGATAGGCATATATGTACGTTGTCTGTAAATACATGTTTTCTATAGATATAGAGTATTGAAAATAATAATTATGTTATATTATTTGTTAAGAAGAAAGGAAGAAGGAAGAAGAAGGAAGCTGTTGATAGTAGCATAAAAAATTATTAGATTGTAAGTGTGTTATGTTATTAAATTGATATCGATTGTCTCAAAGAAAATTGTTTGTTAGTCTAGGTCTATTATAAATTTATTAACAAGGAAGGGATGTAGTGTATATCACCCTTAAGGAATTTATGATGTTTATGTTTATAAGTGTTTATACTATCTGCCTGCAGCCAGGTAGAAGAAATGTGAGAGGAGTATGTACTGAATAAAGGCGACGAACGGAAGTCAGAGACGAGAACTGTGTTGTTTATTTAACCCGCTAGCTACAGGAATATTTGATAGTTCAGAGTGTCGTTGAGGCAGTACATTACAAAAGGGTTTTGTAATTCTTTGTCTTGATGTTGAGTCAGTTCGTATAGTTATTTCTATGAGTTCACACGCTCTGCTTTCCACGCTGTGTTCGATATAATAAATATATTGAATATCGATAATTAACAAGTTCTTTTATTTCTTAGTCCATTTCCCAACAGGTTATGGGTCCAGTGTACGTGTATTCATTGCGGTTGTGAAAACCGGGAGTGTTTAATGTGACAATGGAAAATTTGAAACTAAAAAGAAACAAAAGGCTTTATGCTAACAGAGCTTACACTTAGATAAGAACATCAGAGCTCAGCAATTTAGAAATAATTATCGTTGAGGATATTTTAAAATCGATTTTAAAAGACGCAATTTCGAAAAAAAAAAAAACAAGTCTCTGAAACACAATAAAAAAAAAGTGAAACAAAACAATTCCATCAATAAAAAAAAAAAAAAAAAATGGAACCCTTATAACAGCAACCAAAAAGGCACAATTAGTATTCCCATAAATAGGGGCATACAGGAAAGTCTTTAGTATAGGCTGGAGTGTCCAGAGAGGTTCCTTACAATTTGCTGTCCGTAAGAAAAATGCAAAGGGCTAGTATGACTATTGCTAAAAAAAAAAGTGTTAGTATTTACAAAGGCGGTAAGCTTATAATTTATGGGTAAGTCTTTGAACACTTTAATAATAATTGCTCTTGAACTCACTGTTATTGGAAACTAGCTGACCCGGCGAACTTCGTTCCTCCTCTGAATTATTAAATACCTATTAAATGTTGTGTTAACGTATCTAAAGTACGTTTTTTTTTTTAAGATAAAAGTCAAAATGACATTATGTTGGCAATACAATGTAAAATTGTTAATGCTTTTAAAATTTTTATGTAGAAAAGGCTTGTGTTGCCAACATAGTTACTAAATTTTTGAATTGGGGAATTATCTTTAAAAAAAAACCAAATTTTATTAACTGAATTAAATTCAATTTTTTTCGATGGTGAATTTGGCTTTGGTTGAAGAAAATTAATTTTTACTCTCTGGATCAGAAGTCACCTAAAATTAAAATTTTACATCATCCCTTTTTAGGCATCTTGTGGGCATTATTCTTATAAAGTCTACCACCAAATAAATAAACTCAGGCACAAGAATGTTCAAAAAATGTAAAGAAAACAAAAAAAATCTCCAGCGCAGCCGTTTCATTTTATCTGCACTGCAATACTCCATCTGTTCTACTGTATCTGCACTATTCTATCTGATCTACTCTTTCTTCACCACTTTATCTGATCGGAATAGTGGAATAGTTCTGTTTGGAATAGCTCCAGTTCCTTAGCAGTATTCTGTTCTACTGTATATGCAATGAAATTGCCGCACAACGGCGAGCTTCGTTCTAAGTACCTATCATATATGGCGCCGTATACAAAATGGTTGTGGCGGACTCATAACCTGGCTCTCTGCCACTCGACACCAGCCGGACGGAGCACTCTGAACAGTCGGCACGGAACACGGCTGTCAAGGGATGCCTGAGAGGAGAAACGGAACTTAGCCACAGAACGTCAATGGTCAAGCGTCAAGAAATGACAGGGAGACCAGTTCGCGCTCTTTCGGAATGAACGATCCAACAATAAAATAAAATACACAATTAAAACATTGTCAATCTATTTATTTTTGGACATTTTTACTGTGAAGAACAATTAAAAATAAAGTGCTTTCCTCAAATTGTTTTTGTGCAAAGTGTGTGACAATAAAATCCACATTGTTTGCAATGAAAATGTGACGGTAAACTTGGTATCGGTTATAAGAGATGGCGCCGTATACGGGCTTAGTGAGTTTTTTTCTTAAATAAGTAAAAGAGATATTTTTTTTGGATTTTTTCGATTTATTATCGTAGGATGGACAAAGACAAATCCAATAAAGCAAAAATCATAAAAATCACTCCAGCCGTTCTCGAGTTATAAGTGCCCAACACCAACACAACTGTGTTTTATATATATAGATTTAAAAAAACACTATTATTCAAGCAAATAGTGACGATTAAATAAAAAATAAAAATTATCAATTGTGGTTTGAACGTTTGGTCCACATTGGTGAGGTTTAAATTATTAAATAAATATAAAAAAAAAAAATAGAGATCGAGGACTTAGGGCGCAAATCGATCAGGTTATACAATGAGTATTTATGTGGAGCGTGCATAAACAAGCGCGACTTCCATTTCAAAAACATTGTACTGTTTGTGCATGAATTTACTTACTATTGTGTAACATATTTGATGAGTCATCATAAGTCATATGTATTTTGTCTGTTTCAAGATTCAGTTGCTGAAAGTGGGGCACATTTCAATTTACAGATTTTCAATGTATTCTGTGACAATGAAGGTGAATATCTAGCTACAGAAATGAGAGATTTTTGGTATGCAAAAAGATAAGTCATCATTTGAAAATTCCATAAACCCCACAAATTAAATGATGCAGCTATAAAAAAAAAAAAGTTGGAGGCAGTTTTAATTGCCACATTCTCACTTAGTTTGACCCCTACTAAAACTTTAAAAGAATTTGAAACACCATACGAAATGTGCCGTAGTAAAAAGCCTCAAGTAAAATATTCATAAGTGTTTGGTTACATAATACCGTTTATAGGTCCATAAAAACCAGGAAAACAAAATTTGATATCAAATCCTGGAATGCTGTACTGGTTGATTATGAACCAAATGAATATGAAGTGTGGGATGTGGTTAGTCATAAGTTTGTTTGTAGTCAAGGATATTATTGTAGATATGACAAGTTTGTTTTTGTCCTCCAAGCCTTTTAATCTGCATAAAGCTGATTCCTCTGACTATTTGTCAAGATCAGTAGTTAATAATAAGCTTGAAAAAGTGAATGTAGAACACTTTTGATTATAAAGCTGATTCCTCTATTTGTCAAGAACAGTAGTTAATCATAAGCTTGAAAAAGTAAATGCAGAACACTTATGGTCATAAAGCTGATTCCTCTGACTATTTATCAAGAACAGTAGTTAATCATAAGCTTGAAAAAGTAAATGCAGAACACTTATGGTCATAAAGCTGATTCCCCTGACTATTTGTCAAGAACAGTAATTACTAACAAGCTTGAAAAAGTGAACATAGAACACTTTAATTGTAAAAGCTGATTTCTCTGACTGTTTGTCAAGATCAGTAGTTACTAATAAGCTTGAAAAGTAAATGTTTAACTTTTCTGGACATAGAGCCAATTTTTCTGACTCTTTGTCAATATCAGTGGTTAGTTAATGATAAGTTTGAAAAAGTGAATGCATAACACTTTGGTGATGAAACTGATTCCGTTGACAGTTTGCCAAGATTGCTGGTTAATAAATCTGATAAAGCAAAATCAGATGACCAACCAATCCAAGAAAGTAGCTAATTGTTAACCCACAAACTTATCAAACTATATAATGAATGATTATAGTAAATCTGTGGTTGAAACAGATCTGCCAAATAATATTCATTCAGCTTCCACTATAATCGCGATTCCCAAAGTAGTTAAATTAAAATCCTCCAGTGAATTGCATCCAATAAATTTGTTTTGCACTATTGACAAAATTTTGGAGAAAATGGTGTATATGCAACTTGTTGAGTTTATAGGTAGATAGAAATAAACTATTCAGTGATTTTCAATCAGGGTTTCGAGTAAGTCAATATTAGTAGTTAATAGTGATTATGAAAAAGTGAATGTGAAACACTTTGATGATATAGCTGTTTCCTCTGATTGTTTGTTAAGATCAGTAGTTATTAATAAACTGAACTGAACTGAAAAAGTGTCAAAAATGAATGTACACTTTGGTAATTAGCCTATCCAAAACACGTGACTTTGACAAGCAAACAAAGGGTTTTTGTATGCCTCTTGGCGGACATTTTAATTTGAGTTCGACAGCATCTTGGGTAGTCTAATAAAACCTTTCCCCTGAAGGTGGAAGTTTGTCAAGATCGGTGGTTTGGTTAATAAATCTGATATAGCTAAATCAGATGAGTAACAATCCAGGAAAGTAGGTAAATGTTAACCCTAATAAACTCATGAAACTACATAATGAGTACCTATAGTAAATCTGTGATTAAAACAGATCTGCCAAATGATATAGATTCACTCATTATTGGTAAATAAAAGGTGGTCGTTAGTATCAAGACCCGAATATAAAAATATAGTGGATTGTAAAAGGATATTTTCCATTGAAAATGATAAAATTGGAAAACCATTTGGATACAAAGCTTACTTAGTTGCTCGTGGTTTTAGTCAACATTACTTGGTAGATTATAATGGAACCTTTGCATAGGTGGCGAGAATCGTAGGTTTCTGGTTTATAATAACCTTTTTAATCAGTTCACCCTTTTAATACATCATATAGATGTAAAAACAGCTTTCCCGGATGGGACATTGAAGGAAGGCATTTTTATGAAGGTTCCTGAAGGCTGAAGGGTGGCTGGCTCAAGGTGTGACAAGTAAACCTCCTAAGCAAGTTTGCAAGGCTTTGTATCTATGAACTGAAACAAACCACAAGATGTTAGTTTGAAATAATAGTAAAAGTTCATAAAGAAAATGGGTTTGAAAATTCATCAGTTAACCACTGTATTTATATCTTAGACAAAGGTGCAATATGTAAAATTATTTATGTAGTTCTGTCAGAGCTGTCAAAGATACTTTTGAAAAGTATCTAGTTACAAGATAAGTTACTTTTGGAAAAAGTATCTGAAGTTACTTCGGGTATTTACTTACTCATTGAAAAAAGGATCTTAAATACGTATCTAAGTTACTTTTTAAGATACTTAATAAGATACTTATCAAGATACTTCATTATTATTTCCAAGTAGCAGGCGGAAAAACCGATTAAGCCATGGCTGTTTATTTGTTCCACAGGTTTCGGGTTTCGGGTTCAATTTAAAAATTTTAAAACAAAAATTTTTATAGTTCAAAAATCCCAAATTCAAGAAGGGTCAAAATCGCAAGACACTAGAAAGTTATCACAGTTACAATCACAAATCATCGCTAAATTTTTATAGAATAGGTATAATGGACAAATCGCGACATGAGCTTTTGCAATTCACAGGTGTCAATCAACTCTTTTTTTACACTAACTGCACTCATTAAAAAAAAGTATAATCATTAATCTGTCTTTAAACACTTACCATTGTCTACAGTCTGCAAATAAACCAATATTTGTACCTATTTTCTAAAAAAACTAATTTTCCAAAAACAGAAAAAATTTATTTGAAAATCAGGGTCACAGCTTTACAACTAACGTAACACGAAATTATTAAATAAATGGTATCAATCAAGACAACACAAGCAAAAATAAAATGCATTTTCCAGTATCTAAGATACTTTTCAGTATCTAAGATACTTTTCAGTATCTAAGATACTTTTCAGTATCTAAGATACTTTTCAGTATCTTAGATACTTTTCAGTATCTACGATACTTTTAAGTATTTCAGATACTTTTCGGTATCTAAGATACTTTTTTAAGATACAAGTTACAGATCCTTCTGAAAAGTATTTAAGATACAGTATCTTAGATACTATAAAGTAACTAAGATACTGTAAAGTAACTAAGATACTTTTTTCTGACAGCTCTGAGTTCTGTAGATGGTATTTGCCACTGCAGATAATAATACATTGAATAGTTTCAAAAGGTATTTGGTAAATAACTGTTCTATGTTTTATTTGAAAGACAGTAAACTATTTTTGGGTACTAAAATTAAAAGGTAATCAAAAATAAAATTACTCTTGATCAATTTTCATATAGGTACAGTTAAAATGTACCATCGTCACCAAAAGTATCTGGGACACAAATAATGCATAATAATCTCCTGGACTAATTCTACTGTCATTCATTTCAATGCATTTAATTCATAGTTTGACAAATATTTGACAATAAAATTCATATAATAGGACAAGAGCTAATGTGATGCTGTCCCAGTTACTTTTGGTGACGATGGTACATGAAAATATTTTACATAAATTTAATATGAATTACTGTTGTGCCATCAGCTGTGTCAGCACTCCGCTTCCTAGTAAACTGAATTTGATTGGTTTAAATTCAGAAGAAAAACATGATAGCCCTTGCCGAATCTAATCGTCTGTTTAATGTATATTATGTTACGTATATCAAGCCTGATTTAAGTACCACTGTTAATATTTTGAGCAGGTATTAAAACAAGAATAATAAAGAGTTTTGGCAATATTTGAAAAGGCTCCTTAGATATCTTAAGGGTAACATCAATGTGAATTTGACACAATATTTTAGTTGTGAATATATTAATTTCTTGAGTGATTCTATTAATCCTGACTAAAGCCTAGTACTCATAACTGCGAAATTCGCATTTTTTTGACATTGCGTTGACAATTTGACGTTTTATGCGTGTATCAAACGTCAAATTGTCGAAGCAATGTCAAGAAAATGCGAATTTCGCAGTTATGAGTACTAGGCTTAAGAAGGTGAAGATGCATGATATAAACAATATAAAAAGCACAACAGGATATTTATTTATACTGTTTGAAATTTGTGTGATATGTTGGAATACAAAAAGGTAGTTGTCAGTAGCGGCATCATCTACTGAAGCCGAATATATGGTTTTCTTTTTAAAGCTGTCACAGAAGCTCTTTGGTTAAAATCATTAGCAGAAAATATGCATAAACATTAATATCAGAGTCAATTATGACCTAGGAGGACAACAATGGACCTCAATAAGTATTACAAAAAAACCAACAAATCACAAAAGATCAAATCATATTTAATTGATCGTAATTAATATAAAATATTAATTTGTCCACAGATAAACCACTACCAGACATGTTCACCAAACCATTGATGCAAGTGAAATTTGAGAAATTAGAATGGAATTAGGCTTAGTAAATAAGTTAAATGGTTTGATTAGGTTTTTCTGGGTCCCTAATCCCGAGCAGCAAATGCTGGACCGTTATTGTAATTTTCCCCAGAAAAGACACATCTCAAGTGATATAACAGACCATTCTCTGGTTACCCTTATTATCTCTTGAAACTGAAAAAGTCACTAACAAAAAATTCAAGCATGGGAAAAATACAAGAATACAAAGAATACCGAAATACATTAAAAAATCTAATAAGCAAAACAAAAAATGATTATTATCAAAACAAAATCAATGAAAATACGGGTAATATCAAAAAAATGTATAAGCTTATAAATGAAGCAACTAACGAAAACAAATCTAAATTACCAGTATCACAGCTAAAACACAATGGACAAATTATTACAAATAAGATGGATATAGCTAATATCTACAACGAATATTTTATTAATATTGGTAAAAATATATCAAATTCAATTGAAATTCCCGCAGATCCATTTAAACTAGATTCGATTAAATCATTTTCTTCTATGTATCTTAGACCAACACATCGACATGAAATAATTGAATATATTTCTAATCTAAAAAATAATTGCTCCCCAGGTTTTGATGGAATATCTTCAAAAACAATTAAGTTTCTACATCAAAAACTCGTGGTTCCTCTTGTACATATCATCAATCTAGTATTTAAAACTGGCGTTGTTCCACCGCAACTTAAATCTTCAATTGTCACCCCTGTGTATAAATCAGGAGATAAAATGGAAATGGGAAACTATCGCCCCATTAGTGTTATTTCCAATTTTGCTAAGATATTTGAAAAATGTCTTAAATCCAGACTTCTGGAATTCCTAAATAGAAATGGCATTCTCTCCAAGAACCAGTTTGGATTTATTGAATGTGCAAGTACATCTAATGCGATTTATGAACTTGTTGATGAGGTCACTAATAATTTGAATGCAAAGAACAGATGTATAGCCCTATTCTTGGATTTAGCGAAGGCGTTTGACACAGTATGTCACACTAAAATGCTAGAGGTGTTAAATAAGCATGGAGTGAGGGGTGCTGTGTGGAACGTTTTTGCTAGTTATCTTCATGATCGCCCTCAACGCACTAAGATCGGAAATATTATCAGTGAGCAAAAAATTGTTGAACATGGGGTGCCACAGGGAACTGTCCTTGGTCCTATCATGTTTTTAATCTACATGAATGCACTTTGCGATCTTGATGTGGGTGGCAGGATTGTGGCCTATGCTGATGATACTGGTATTGTTTTTTCTTGTAAATCCTGGGAAGGTGTGCGGGAAAAGTTAAGGTCTGGCTTTGCAAAAATTAGGAATTACTTAGACACGTTCAAATTGAGTATCAACATTAAAAAAACGCAATATATAGCATTTTCACTGACTGATGCAAACTGACCAGAATTTGACCGTATCACCCTGGAAAACAGTACCGAAACATTGAGTGAATGTAATAAAATAAAGTAAAGTCCATTCCAAAATAATTCGTTGACTCTTCAAGTATCAATAAAATGTTGATGATACCCTCAACCACAAACTTCGACTACCTGTGAGCAGGTCCGGGTTGATTTTATTTATTATACCTGCCTAGGTGAGATGTACATGTAAATGTGGGTGAATGTTTTAGTTAAATTATTTAGTCTTTGTGCAGAACTAGAGCTGTTATATTGACAAAAAAAATGTGGCGTCCATGGGCAAATGATGGTAGTATTGCAACCGGAAGTGGTATTTCAAAAAAAAAACATTTATCGCTAGATGCCAAGGAAATTGTGAGGAACGTTTATTTAACCCTTCTGCAGAGAGGCTATAATCATAATCAAAGTGTGAGTGAATCATCCGTTTTAACCAAAACTCCATTATCTACGGTTAAAGATATCGTAGCCAAAGGCAATGGTTAGGAGAGGAAACACCTCTCCTACACTTAGTACTGCTGTAATAGATTTAATTAGAAAATGTGTAGATAATATTCCAGTTCAAAGCTGGAAAAATTCTGTCAATCACGTTATAAAAGTTGAAGAAACCTATAATTCACTAGGTATTAATGTTAAGCCATTAATAATTAGTTTAGGCATAGATGAAGATGACAGTGACAGTGAAACGGAACTAAATATAGATTAGGTTTGGTTGAATTGTGTATTGTATTATATTGTATTAGATATTAAGTTTTGGTAATTATTAAGATAGTATAAGATTATAACATAAATAAATAATATTATGAAACGCCTTTTTCGTTTTCATTATAATGGGCACAAAATCCGTACCTGTAAACCTTTCAGTGGGTATTAAGGAACCCGGTACCTACATAAAAGAACCTGGTACCTACACAATAGAGGCTAATAGCTATCTAATTTATGGTAGGGTTTTATAGCCGTGAAGTCAACGAAATATTTTGGAATGGACTTTACCTTGGAGTCATCATGGATAGACACCTGAAATGGAATGAACATGTACTCTATATAACTAAAAAAATTAGATGCCTCATCCATAAGTTCTATTTGCTGAGAAATTTTCTCAGCGACAACTTAATAATTATGATTTATAAGGGGTTGGTTGAACCATTGCTCAATTACGCAATTATTGTTTGGGGTGGGGCATATAATATATATCTGGAACAACTAAAGAAAATACAAAATTACATTGTTAAAATTGTACTCAATAAGCCAAGATTGTATCCTACTAGTTTACTATACTCTGGTGAAATTATTAATGTAAAAAGTCTATATATTTTAAGTGTGTGTAATTTTGTTCATATTAATAGTAAGTATGTGTCACAATATATTAGTCATAATTACAGCACTAGAGGTAATCAAAATCGTCTTTTGAATACAACTTTTTGTAACAATAGTTTGGGACAACATTTTGCAAGTTATTTGGGTCCAAAACTTTATAATAGGATACCATTAGAAATAAGAAATACCAAAGAAAAAAAGCGCTTCAAAGCTAAATTTAAGAGTTTCTTTTTTGAAAATCCTTATTATTTCACTGAATTGTTTTAAATTGTATGTACCTTGCCTATTTAGATGTAATTATTGTTAAATGTAATTGTTTTTGAAAAAGAGTCTAAGTATATATTTATCTACTTTATTCTCTGTTTTTAGTTGATATTGAAATTTTAATTTTAGTGAAATACTCAAAAGCCTAGCTGTGATAAAATTTATATTATCATTTTATGTAACAAAGAGTACATACGGGTTCACACCTAGGTGCTAAATTTTAAATTATGTGAAACCTCATACTGGATTTTGATTTTATATTTATATTTTCTCTGTAGAATGATTATTGAATAAATTGAATTGAATTGAAATTGAAGACACACATAAGGAAAGCGGGTCTATTTATGTTATACTAGGTTTAAGTTATATTACACTTTTAGTATAATTGATCAAATTTTTGAGGTGGCGTGTTGGATAAACTGATATTCATATCAGTGAAACAAAAATTAATAAATAAAACTTTGATTATTAGCCTATACTTTGCTAATTTATATCGCAGCTATGGATGACTGAATGTGTTTATAATAGTTTTTATATGTAAGGTAAACAGATGAGGAATCGTTTACTTAAGAAAGGGTTTTGTAATTCTTTGTCTTGATGTTGAGTCAGTTCGTATAGTTATTTCTATGAGTTTACACGCTCTGCTTTCCACGCTGTGTTCGATATAATAAATATATTGAATATCCATAATTAACAAGTTCTTTTATTTCTTAGTCCATTTCCCAACAATCGGAATATCAAATATTTTCAAAGGAATAGCCGTTAAAAATGCGACTTTTACAGAAATTATATAATAAACAGGGTGTTCCTGTTCCATTTGAAAAACAGTTCATCCCTGGCGTAACTCTTTGGCTTTTAGTTCAAATGATTTTTTGATGCCATTTTTGAATTCTCCAGAAAAAAAAATGCCGGAAAAGGTCAAAAATAAGCCTCTGTTCAGTCATCTTTGAATGGCCCTGTAGCGATTTTACTAAATATAAACTATTACAGCACAAGACACGCCCCCAACTTCGTCATCGCAAAATATAATCGCCCTCAGCGCGATTTTGCTACATATAAACTATTAGAGCACAAGATACGCTAGCCCTTGACGTCATTGCAAAATATAATCGCGCTCAGCACATTCTTGCAAAATCTAATCATTTGTAGCATGACGTGGCGGATCGAACCTCAAATTGTACTTGTTAGAAGGTAATTATTATTGTAGTGTTGTGTGTTTTCATTATGGATAATTTAATTCAACTTATTAATCCATTGTGTACCAATGGAAATTTTAATATAATCAAGTATGAAAATCAAAACAAAAACTTTGCCAAAACTGCAGAGATTATTGTTTCGTAAACAATACATGTGCCATCACAACAGCTTTAATAACAATAAATAAATAAATAAAATAAAGGAAAACAAATAAAAGTTCAGCCGACTGCTCGCAGATACAAAATGTTAAAATGGTAGGAAAGAGAATTCAAAGTGGGCGCCCCATTTATATGAATCAGACATGTTGTGCTGTCAACGATTAGATTTTGCAGGAATGTGCTGAGCTCGATTATATTTTGCAATGCTAACGTCTCTTTTGCTCTAATAGTTTATATTTAGTAAAATCGCGCTGAGGCCGATTATATTTTGCAATGACGAAGTTGGAGGCGTGTCTTGTGCTGTAATAGTTTATATTTAGTAAAATCGCGACCCTGTACATCTGGCAGTCTTCTTTTACTTGTGTATATTTTGAAGCAGAATAGACCTATCTATTTTTACCTGGTATGCGCGCGCAACACGAGGCAATGCATTTTTATTGGCTAACTAGTACAGGTGAGAGGTGTTCGTTTTACACACTGGGCATCTACTTGTGCTTGTCAATTGCTGTGGCCTGACAAGGATCAGAATTATGGTTGATAAATAACTTGACGTAGCTTGACAAGTGATCGATTTTCAATTGTTTGTGTTTTTGATTGACAAATATGTTGCATGTCACGCGGTTTTCCTCCTTCCCTTTTTATCCCGTGCAAATAATAAGAAGGGATTCCTATACGTAAGTCTAACATGGTTTGGTACGTTTTGCCTGGTCTTGCGCAATAAGCGTTCTGCGTCTTTTTCTATCTAATAAAGTTTTCGTATTATCACCTCTTTGTCTGGTAAAATAGATAGGTCTATTGCAAAGATATCCAACAAGTGTTAGGTAATTTATTTTGAGTGCTCGAAAAGAAAGCCTTAAGTACAATCAATAAAAAATATTGTGAAATGATTTGAAATTGTGATATTTTCCATATAACTTTGCATTGGGGGATGGCAGGAGAGTTAGGGACCACTCCAGCTGCCAGCAAGATGTACTTTCCCATTCGTTAGGATCACAGGAACACGAATTTGAGCATTTTTGGCGGTCCTCACATTTTGCATTCTTAACTACTTGTAGCGCCTGCTCTATGATAACAAACCAAAATATCACTGCAAAATTCTAGTTTCTAAAATTAGTTTTAGGACAAACTATCTTAGGCGCTGTTCAGTATTTCTTTATCCCAAGTACTATTGAAGAACAAAAGCAACAAATAATTCAACTCAAAGGCGAAATAAAATTTCTGAATGAAGCTAATATTAAGCTTGAGGTTGACATACAGAACACCTCGAGAATCATACTCTCATGTAATAAGTATACTCCTCTAAAGAGCATGCTTAGACTGTTCAGTGGCTTCCAATTGTGGGATATGCTAAATATAATGTACTGCTGTTGTGGTGTTTATTTTTTGAATTAAAATTGAACTTGCTCTGTTGTATCTTACAAAAAAGATGGTTTACAATTACAATAGCCAGATGCATGATCATAATAAAGGTGAGTTTACACATGCATGGATTTAGTGGCGCCAGTTCTATTTGCACGCCAGTAAAGGTTTACACTTTGTGCGAAAAACAGAAATAAGTGGCACGCCAGTTTCACTTTTAAAGTGCTTTTCGCAGTGTGCACTATGTCGAGTGAACTTTCCGAAGCCTGTAAAATAGTCGCTAAACTTTTAGGAAAAAAAAAAGATAAAAGAAATACAGAAAAAGAAACGCAACCAACGAAATGGCCGTTTCTGGATTGAACCATGGATTGGTCGTCGACCCCCTTCAGCTGCTTCTGCAAAACTTCTAGGAGAACTCGCAGCAACCGAAATGAAAATCAAACGAAAAACTGGCGAGCGGACGCCGACGTGCAAGCACTAAATTTACACTTGCAAGTTTTGATTTTCTGTACGAATTTGTCACCACTGGCGCCAGTGATTTCAGAAAGATGCAGACTTTTTTGGACTATGCATGCAAATATAAAATGTGTATGCAAGTCCATGTTTACACTTGCTACTAAAATTTACTGGCGCGCCAGTTTTTATTGGCGCCACTAAATCCATGCATGTGTAAACGCACCTTAAACTCACCTTAGACTAGACAACAGAACAAATTCTATAATCAACATAGATGTGGGGCATCAGCAACAAGATTGGTATTCTTCAAGGGTATGAATGGGTTAAATCAGTTACCAAATGAAATGAAGTCATGTGGTACTCTTAGGAATTTCAAAAAAAAATTAAGAGTTCATCTGGTGACTCAGTGTGATATATAATGTCCCTGATTCAGGCTCAAACATTGTTTTTATTGTTTTTGTTTATTTTAATTTTTTTTTGTCTTGTGGTGTCTTGATCTTGTATTTTGTGCAGGGAAAAACGAATATAAGTATAAGTATAGGTCTCAGTATAGGTTTATATTTTTTTAAATTCCATTTCATCTATTATGTTAATTCAGTTTGTCTCTTGATTTTTCTTTTTTTCTTTTTAAATTCTTCGTTCTTATTGAATTGTTTATTATTTTAATTGACACTAGATACTAAGTAATTATAGTAGATGTAGGGCCGATACTTTTGCTCTCGATTAACAAATTTGATACGTTGTCAAAGTTTTGCATGGGCCAAGGTCTATAAGTATTATGTGGTTAGAGCACATTCTAAGCCCTGATTATTTTTAACGGCTGTCAAATAACAGCAAAAGTACCGGCACGTAATGTGTTTAATAGCTGTGAAGTTTTAGAATAATTTGAAGTTTCTAGGGATTTTTATAAATGAGTTGAAATGAACACCTGGATTTGCTTCATCATATAAATAACTTGCTAAAAATATTGACGTCAGTCTGTTTTATCAGCAAATATGTTAAAGAAAGAGCTCTCAGAGCTTTGTATTATGCTTATTTTGAGTCTATATATTATGAACTATGGTATAATTTTTGGGCAGGGATATTTGAATTCAGTATATGGATTGTATGTTTCTTGTATCTGTACTTCCAAAATATAATTTTGAATCCTTACTTGTACAAACCTAATGGCTGCTCTTGCATATTCCAACCTCATTATTAGGATTATAAGGGTGGGGACTCTAACTGAAACTAATTCTAGACCCTTTGGATAAAAAATGTGAACAAAACGCAAAAACACGTCGATTATGGCCCGAGTTACCCAATTCCTTAATTCTTAATATTTGTCCTTAATTCTTAAAAAGTTCAATTTATTTAACATTGGGGTTTTTAAGGATTAAGAATTAAGAACGAAAATTAAGAATTAAGGAATTGGATAACCCCGGCCTAAGATTTTCACATTAATTTTTGTATACAGGGTGTTCCAAGCTGCATAGTTATCAACTTTTTTTTTTTTTAATGGTAGCCTCTGTATATTATGACATTTCTGGATTCTGCGGAAAATGTTAGACATATTTCATCTACCTCATATAACAAGAGCTTGGTGGGAGCCCCAAAACAATTCTAAAAGGTTAAGGCAAGTAGTGCTGCATTGCCAAATTGACGTCAAAGTATTTTATTTTGTTTGGGTTAGATTTTCCTAACAGGTGCGGACAATGTTTATTGTTTAACAAGTGTCGAAAACAGCAGTTTTTATAATATGTAGGTAATGTTTTCAAGTTGCAGAAAATGATTTTTGACAAAAGTTGTTTATTTTTCAATGGTCAGAGAAAAAGTTTTTTGCAGATGCTAGTTTGTTTGTACAACGAAAGATTTGGATTTTGTTGGAATATTCGACATTTTTAATAATTTTTATACAACAATTATTATTAAAACCCAAGAATCATGAACAGGATTGCTCATCCTAATACGGCGTAGGTTCACCAATTCTTGACTACACAAGGTTTGCGAGTGACGTCACCACAGCAGATTATAATGATGGCGTCACCCGCAGACCTTGATGGAAGGCTTGCGATTCAGGTTGCGCTCGTTATTTGAATTTTTTTTCAATTTTAAATGTAGGAAAGGTGATTTAAACAAGATTTCAACGTTTAGGAATTCGTTTTTTTGACCTAGTGCTTTGAACTTGAATAATGCATTTTACTCCAAGAGTTGAGGTTTGCGGCTGACATGGCAGTTGGCTAGTTCGCACTGTTGGCAGACACTGTCAGCTCAATAAGCAGTCCTACTAGGGATTAAAAACAGGATAATCTCTGCCATTTTCTGGACACCTGAAGCAAAGATGATCCATTTTTTTCCCACGAATGTGCTGAAAAAAAAAACTTTTGGCATGCACAAAGACCAAAGAGTAATCTTTCCGCAGGCCCTTGGGAAAAATTGTGTTCCTAACACTTGCGAGAAATGGTATTTCCCGCACTTGTTAAAAAAATAACTATTTTTTTTTTCGAATATGATATGAACAAATTTTCCGCCCAGTGGGAGAACAAACGACTTTCGAATTCCACTCCAACCAAAAGGCAGTGCTTGCTTGTAGAAAAAAAATTATTTATATATTTATTTATACTCCTTCAAAATACAAAATTTGTTGTTTCAATTTGATTCAATTTATTAAATCATATGGAGTACAATCAAATTAAAAAAGGTTATTATATTCTCTGTCAACTCAAAAGCAGTGGCGGCCAGTGGCAATCTAGTGTGGTTGTGCGCTCTTGGAAAATTTTTTGGAGGTGCCACGGTGCCACGTCCTGTTCTACATTTATTTTGTATGTTGAATTTTTTTATCTTTACTTTAGGAAAAATTATCGAAAACAAAAATATATGTATTTAAATGGGGCTCGAATGTTTGTATTCTAGCCATAATACATAATTGATATTGAAATTTATAATTAAAAAAAAAAAACGCGAACAACAGAGTTGTCAAACCGCTAAAATGGTGAAAAAACATCGAAATATTCTCGATTGAGTGGAAACAACATTGGAAGTGTGTATTCAAATAGCGCACGGCGCATCCCTTTCATCGGGCGACTTACCGTATATTCCTGATCAATCGCACAGCGAGAAAACACATTTACCCAGAGCGCCGAACGATTCCACACCGACCACCCGGACCACCAGCACAACCAAGCGGGAGAAAAAAATATACAAGACAGGCGCAGGGCGCGCTTTCGTTCCGTTCGAGTTCGTGCGAATTTAAAAATAGAAAAATGAGTAGATGTTTATCCTAATTTAGAAAATTGGGTAGGTATTTTTTAATTGAAGTTTCTTTTCTTTCCAAAATTTTAATTTTATTTTCTTGCTTGGTTTTTGGAGGCAGTGCGCGCGCACGAGCGCACTTATTGAGAAGCCGCCCCTGCTCAAAAGGCAGGGATAATAGCTGCCAATAGCTGGTTATAAAAAACTGTGGTGGCCTGCCGTGGCGCTGATTCCAGTCCCAACATGAAAATGCCAAAAATTGCAATGTCGCATATAAATTGTTTTGAGCCACCACCAAGCTCTCGTCATCATATACCTACCTATCTTCAACTGCTTTGGAAATATTGACAGTTGAAAATTGACTTTTTTGTAACTTTGACAGGCTGTAAAATTTAAATGGTTAATTTTACTACCAAACCGATTCCACAGACTCGTCTGTAGCTTTTCATAAGTTAGCAGTTGACACCAACTTTGAATTTAACTGGAGATTGAATTAAACCAGAATTTTTAATCATGGATTAAATTCAAAGTTGATGTCATGTAAAATCAACTATTTAGGTACAGTCTGTAAAAGTGACAAAAAAAGTCAATTTTCAACTGTCAATATTTCTCAAACAGTTGAAGATAGGTATATCATGGTATATGACATTGTAAATGAAATATGTCTAGAATTTTTCGCAGAATCCGGAAATGTCATAATATACAGGGGCTACCATTTAAAAAATAACGTTTATAACCATACAGCTGTTTTTGTAACATCCTGAGTCAAAAAAAATATGTGAAACAATCTTCAGCAAAAAATCTCAATCACTGTGTTCCTGTGTTTTGTCCACATATTTCATCCAAAGGCTCTAGCGAATTGGTTCCATTTAAAGTCCCCATGCACCCTGTATGTTAACATGAGAACCTAAGAGCCGAGCTAAGAACACTTACTCAATATGTCATCAGTATCTGCCTGTACTACATCATCAAGTTTTATCAAATGAGTGAACTGATCATCTTCTTCCACAATGTCCAGCTCTTCAATAACTGCAGCATGATCCTTGAAACCATCTTTCCTTATTTGAAACATGACCTCAATCATGTATTGGATCCTTTTTTCTAATTTTCCCTCGTGCAAAATATTCCTTAGCATTTCAAAAATAGCATTAATTCCTAAAAAAACATTATGGAGTTAATTAATTATGGCCTTGGTCTCAATATAAAATATAAATATATATATTTTTTTAAATATGTAATACACAATACACACCCCTGCTTGTAACCTCTGAGAGCTTTTGTCCACATTCCTTTAGAAATGCAATTGAAACTTCTACAGAATCATCAGTAGGAGTTTCAATAAGTAGCGTTAAAATTTCCAGTGCTAAAATTTCATGTGCAACAGACTGGTTAACCAAATGGGCAATGAATGTTGATGCTGATATACAAATGGTTTTATTATTTTGTTTGAAGCCTCTTTTGAATTGTAATACCAATCTTTTGAGTAAAAGTTCTCCAATATTGGGAAATTTCGAATTTATAACAGCAACTAAAGCTGCATATACATTGGTAAATGTTGGTGAAGCTGCTTGAGCTTGAATAATTGATTTACATAATAAACCTCTGCCTCTGATTATATTTTCATGCAACAATTCCCTTGCAATAATTCCAATGTTTGACGTGTTTATTTTGTTAATGAATCCATGAATTGACTTTTTTAAAGCTTCCCAAGCAATTCTTTGAAATGCTGCTGAAGATTTATCGGTTATTTCTGCTTGCATCATTCGCAATTTTGCAGGGGGAATATAAGCCCCTCCAGTACGTGATGTTAGAAGATCTACCGTTTTTCTTTCACGAGGTTTAATGACCGATTTATCTTCTACTTTTTTGTCGTCTTTGGAAGCTTTTTTCCCTGCTCTCTTGTTTTCCACATTCTCATCATCAGAATTATTTGGGTCATCTTCATAGTATCTCTTACCAACTCGATGTTCGTCTTTCTTTGGATACTTACTCCAATATTTATCGCTATTTTCTTTTTTTTTGTCATCACCATAATAGCGGGGCATTATTTGGTACTCATCAGAACCTTTTCGTTTTCGCCTTTTTTCACGTCGCTGTTCCCTGTCTGGAGATTTAGACCGAGATCTACTATGCCTTCTTTTATCTTGCGACTTCTTTTTATTATCATTACCTTTTTCTTTCGATGCTTTGCCCTCAGAGTCCTCTTGTACAAGGACCCTGGGGTCTGTTTCTTTGTCAGAAGCCATGCTTGAATACTATCTAAGCAACCGACAATTTGAAACTTCTTGGAAATAATGTCGATCGTAATTGAACTGCTATTATTCCCTCTTCAAATAATTAATAGTTTATTTTGGAAAACTTCCACAAGGACAGTCAACAATTCACATCACTTCTTAACCTCTAAACATGACTTGACACATGACATGATTTATAGTGACATGACATGACATAAAAGACTCGTGGTCAAGATAGCGTTTTCGGATGGTGAAGCTAGTGCAATTTTTTTTCAAAATTATAAAGATCAGTAGATCAGTCTAAACAAAACAGCTATTAGCTATTCCACGAAAAATGCGATCCTCCACATTCTTCTACTTTTACAGTTCAAAATTGTCAGCAACATTTATTGCACTTGTTATGCTGTTTCCTAGATCCCTACTATTTACCGAGAGAGGAGACGCGGTTAAATATTGATCGCTTTTGATACAGAGGTGTAGAGGCCACCGTTCGTGAAAGAACCTGGCAGTACGTTACCCAGTCAGAGCCAGAGCGCACCGCAGGGTTGCGTTTAGAAATAGCACTCCGGGTGTGAGAGTGACCCTAGAGTAACTCTAAACCGTTCATAAATTAACAGGTGCTCACTCGGAGCATTACGCTGGAATCGTTCAGAAATTCGAGAGTTGACGTGCCCAAAGTGCGCCCAAATTACCCCACTCATGGCCGTTTGCACCGACCATTTTAAGGGAGGCTTAACGATAAGGAAGATAAGGATAGCTTAAAATGACATTTTTACATGTGAAACTGTCACTTTAAGGATCACTTATCGTTAAGTCTCCCTTAAAATGGTCGGTACAAACCAAGGATGATACACACTACTACTACAGGATGGCCTATCCTCATAAGGCCTGTGTGTAACAAATCCCCCCCTACCCCACCGCGCCAAAAAACTAGTTGTGACGTAAGCGGCATGGCGTTTTTAGCCTTGACGTATGCTGCCTAAACAGCTGACGACTTAGTTATGACGTCGGCAATGGTTGAAAACAGTTGAAAACCAATGGGGCGACGATTACCAAAAAAAACGAGGGCGATACTCCGAGTGTGTTCTCCTTGGGTACAAATGGCCATCAGGCCGGCTTCTCATGAGCGTAAACTTGACATAACTGGCGCAAATGCTGAATACTTGAATTTTGGCGCAACATTCATATGGAGTGGAGAATTTACGCCGCAGCGTATGTCAAAATTATATTTTTTTCCTAAATTTTAAAATATTTCTTTGAATTTTGATTGTACAAATTTCTATTTGTTTTTGCTTTAGTTCCAAATAGTTACAAATATGGACAGTAAATCATAAAAATCAAAAAAACGAAACGGTTGCAACCTTAACCTCTAAAAACGCTGAATTTTTACGCGAAAAATTGAACTTTGCTCAACTTTTGGCGTATCTGCCCCCCGATTCTCAACCTCTAGTCGCAACCTATCGACCCCGACTTCCCATTGCCTTTCTACAGGGAGTCGGGACGTTACGTATCGACTTAACGATTGAGAATCCGTACCCTGCGGCAGAGTGTCAGCGTATCCAATATGTGGGATTTTGGCCAATCAGAATTCTGCATTCAGGTACGCTGTCACGCCATAAATGTCAAATTACGCTCATGAGAAGTTGCCCTCACGATCTGGGTTGAAAAACGCCCCGCGGTTTTAACTTAACCCTTTTCACGTGGTTCCGGTTTAACAAACCGCAACATACCGCTCAAATTCGCGTGGTATCGATCACGTCACTTCGTAACCGGGTTAGAAAACGGTCATTTCTCTAACCAACTCGGCGATCAAGGAGAATACACACTCTAAAGCCCGGGACACATCTATCATGCATGCTTTCGATCCGACTCCGATCATACAATCAAGGTCCTTATTCTTGGAACAAGGAACAGCGTTCCCAAGGAGAACGAGTGTTTCACTGCTCCCCTGTTCCAAGAATAAGGACCTTGATTGTATGATCGGAGTCGGATCGGAAGAATGCATGATAGATGTGTCCCTGGCTTAAGGAGTGCTTATCGGCCTCGTTTTTGGTAATCGCCGCCATATTGGTTTTCAACCATTGCCGACGTCATAACTAAGTCGTCAGCTGTTTAAACAGCCTACGTGAAGGCGAGAAACGCCATGCGTCTTACGTCACAACTGGTTGTTTGGCGAGGGGGGGATTTGTTACACACAGGCCTTATGAGGATAGGCCATCCTGTAGTAGTAGTCTGTATCATCCTTGCTCGGCGATATGGTTACGTTTAACGGTTAGAGCAAAAACAATAAAGTGTTTTTTTTTTTTTTTAAGAAAAAAGTCAAAATGACATTATGTTGGCAATACAATGTAAAATTGTCAACGCTTTCAAATTTTTCATGTAGAAAAGGCTTATGTTGCCAACATACTAACATAGTTACTAAATTTTTGACTTGAGGAATTATCTTAAAAAAAAAACAGACTTTGGAAAATTTGTAAACAACAGAGAGCGAGAAAATTGTGACAGGTATAAACTGAAATATAATTGTGTTTTGTTAATATTTTAAAATGTCTACCTACCTATAATCAATTGACGAACATTGAAGCAATAAAAGTTAAAATAAATAATAGGGAAATTTTGGTTGGCAGTTACTAGAAGATAAATCAACCCATTATGAATATTTGATAGGTAGTTGGATAGCTTAAATTTTAAAATAACATTTTTCTAACCGTTCGTTTTCAAGTGGCATTTTCAATAACGTCATCACTTGACCTTGACATACCGCTACTAACCGTTTTGTAACCCGGTTAGTTTAAACCGGAGCCACGTGAAAAGAACTAATAGTTCTTTTCACGTGGCTCCGGTTTAACTAACCGGGTTACAAAACGGTTAGAGAAATGACATACCGTTTTCTAGCCCGGTTACAAAGTGACGTGATGGATAAGGTCCGTTTCACCAGGGTTCATACTTGACCTTGAAACTTGAAAAAAAAGGGTTGTCGTAGATTAATTCATACGACACATTCAATTTTTTTGACAAATTAAAATGATTTAAGAACCGACGAACGTTTTTGACGTCATTGATTTGTTTCAGTCAATTTTGATTTGTTAAACAAGGAAGGCAAATGCTGGTGGCAAGTACAAACCCTGGCGAAACAAACTTTACCTACCACTCGAATTTGAGCGGTATGTTGCGGTTTGTTGAACCGGAGCCACATGAAAAGAGTTATTAGTTTTTACGGGGTTCGACGTAATTCATGACATTGACATTCACCGCAACGCCCCAATACGTTCAGAGCCTTTTTCCGTATGGAGGTGTGACGCTCGGAGCTACTCAGAGCGTTGAGCCCCCGAGCTATACGTACGGACAAACGTCACACGTCATGATACTGGAACGGTACAAATCTAGTGCGTGGCGTTCCCGGGGTGCTCTAGAGCGCGCCAATGTGCATACTAGAAAGCAGCTCAGAAATAGCGCATTAAGAGTGCACTCCAAGTGATGACGTCAGAACACTCGGACAAACAACTACTCTACCTTCACACTCCATTTCTAAACGCACTCCTGCCGTTGGAAAAACTGATATACTATACAGTGTTGTGGTTATGTTTGAAAACGGCCTGATATATTGTTCATTTTCATTGATATTGATTTTTCTAAAAATTCGTCCCAATCGTCCCTGTATATATTAGCACTTTCGACATTTGCCACAAAACTGCACCCAATTGAACAAAAATCGATCCGAAACCGATTTGCATGTTCGGCTTGAAACGGAGCGTTGCTCTCGAAGAGATTCACGTGTTCGATTTGACCAATAGAACGCACGGAGCGCTCTTCCTTGCTCCGTCAAATTCGATGGATCAAAGAGTTTAAAGCTACATCCTCAATCAATCTGGTAGCGAAGTGGCACTTCAGCACGCTTGCTGGAAAATTGATACTCATCCTCAATGCTGTCAATTTTCAGTCTGCTGTGCGTGTAGTACGGTCACGAACCATGCGTTCAGTATTTTGATATGAGTTTTTCGAGCATAAATTTATCGTTCGTTTATTTGAAAAGTGTACTCGGTGCAGGCTCATTCATGTTCGATTATTAAAATTTTGAGCCTTCTGATACAGCGTTCAACTGCTCTGTGCGCTCGGTGGTCACATGATTACAGTTCAGCTCTGCACGCTCTGCTCTTCGAGCATAATACCGAACGCAAGGATAACCTGAACTATTTTTACCCTTCTGCGCATGACATAAGTCGGCACGTATCGAAAAAGCTTGTAGCTTGCACTTCAGAGTCGGCGTGCATGCTAGCACGTAGAGGTGACGATAATATCGATAGTTTATCGATGGTATCGATATTTAAAAAAATATCGAACAATCGAAAATATCGATAGTTCAAAGTGCAACTATCGATAGTCGCGGGATAATCGAATTCAATGAACTAATACTAACTTAAATTGAATAGGAAGTATTTATAGAGTTCACTGCTCCAATTCCGAATGTAAAATAGGTTAGGTCAACGGGGTTTGGGGTGCACGGTACACAGGATTGACTGCAGACTGCACCACTGCATCGGTGTAATCTTCGATAGAAATTAGACAGAGACAAACGACAGACTCTCGAGCGGCGACTTATTAGTTTAGTTTGAATACAATAGCTCTGTTTCAATCGACATTCGAACCGTTCCAGAACCAGTAATATTCAGTTGCCTACCTATTTTTCAATAAGTTGAACGTTTGACCTACTTGACAAATGAATTGATCGACTGGAAATAACCGTTCTAGAACGGTTCTCATGTCGGTTGGAACAGAGCTATAGGTTATTTATTTGAAGTTACCAATTTGAGTTCTTGTTTCTTTTTGGTTTTAGGTAGTTTGTAATATCAAGGTTTGATACGATAATGTTTCTTTCTATAAAAAAAAAAAAAACAATATCAATAATTTTTTTTTGTTTCAAACTATCGATAATTTATCGATAGTTTCGATATTCACCACCATGATTATCGAAACTATCGATATTATTTTTTTATAAATTATCGTCACCTCTACTAGCACGGAATTGAATTGAGGATGCCAACGTTAAACAACATTATCGTAGCGTGCCGAAGTGCCACTTCGCTACCAGATTGATTGAGGATGGGCCTTTACCGACTTTACCCAATTTCGCCAAAACAATAAAGTACCTTCGGCTAATGATTTCAAATGGAGTGCCCTCATTTGCATTATAATCGCTCTCGGAGCACTCCCTGAGATCTGTGACGTCATCGCCCAGATAAGGAGCGCTCTGATTTCAGCCGCAGACCTCAACCCTTGGCGAAAATGCATTATCCTATTTTTTTTTTGCATTATCCTAGTATAAAACACTGGCTGGGTTCGGTAATTGCATCTGCGAGCAAAAAGAGAAAGATTTGTTAGCTTAAAGTCAATTAAAGGCGATTAACCAGTTGATTATATTGATAGATGAACAATACATTTAACGTCATTTATAACCGATTTGTTAACAAACGACGTTTGCTTCATTGGTTATCTGTCAACTATGACCGACCGGTTAATCGATTTTAATCGATGTATGATTCTTGGGCTGACTGTACATTTCGTTCTCCTACTACGGTGCTTAATAAAGAAATGCCCGATTGGTGGTATTTGCAAGGGAAGGGTTGCCAAGCTCACCTTTTCTAAGGGCCGGTATTATAAAACACTGAACCGATGGTTGAGTTTCAACCTTCGGTTGGATCCTATCAATTTGCATGGAGTCAACCGAAGGTTGAAACTCAACCATCGGTTCAGTGTTTTATAATACCGGCCCTAAGATGCAGTATGTAACCTAATTTTCTTAAATGGAAGTCTCTCTCTATTTTTATTGTAATTATTTCAGTGTCCCAACTATGTAATCCCCTATGCCACCAAACCTCAATTTGACTTGGTTTTTGAAGTATGGTAACAGGTTTTTTATTGATATGAATTGATAGACAATTTTGGCAATTTTTCGCGAGGATAATCAAGCATAATCGATTATGCTGGATTTTATGTGTCAATCGTGTCATATACCCGTCCTAACTCCCCTACCATTAAATTCTGGTCTGGGATACTCGAGGATCAAGAACACTCAATTTCTTCTGTGAGAACAGACCGGCGGGTGACGCCATCACTGTAAGCTACTGATGGTGACGTTACTCGCAGGCCCCGAATTTGATGGAGAGGAAGTTATGTTTGATTATCCGATCTAAGGCGGCGTTCCGTATCTTAACCAGAGCTACCGATCGGTAACTAGCGGTTCGTCTATGGTGAGTCTGGTTCCTGAAAATGCGGGTTATGTCTGGAACGCTTCGGCTTCGGTTCAGCTTTGGTTTACCTTGAATGCTAGATGATAGAATATTATCCTCTTAAAAATATACACCGCACAAAAATTATCGCATCTATCAAAGCAGAAAACACAGAAATGAGCAGCATAATTGCAAAGTGGAATGTATGCCTATCCGCATTTTCTCGAAAAAAGTAAACAAGAACCTAACAGGAGAAGAAATGACATGTTTTTTGACTCAAGTTTTTCTGTTGAAGAATGCCCATTCAGGGAATAATTTTTGAAATAAATTTACTGTAGCCAAAATATTTAAAAGCATTGGTGATGCGATAATTTTTGTGCGGTGTGTATATTTGTAATAAGAATTCAACATGAATGAATGTAATATTCACCTCTTGTTCCATTTTCACCGCAAATACACTTCGAACGCGGAAGAAACGAAATTTTTATGAGGTTTAAGATACGGGTTGTTAAAAAGGGTTGTTACATGTCAACGATGTCAGAAAAGTGTCAGATTTGAGTACTCGCCCCGTGTATTGATAAAGCCTAGTACCTACTCGTAACTACAGTGGCTAAATAAACCTTTACATACAGTGGCGACAATAGAGGTCCCGCCGCTATCTTGTTCCCAACCTCTTGTTACTTTTAAGTATTAATATATAGGATTTAAATGGTCATCTATCATAAAAAATTGAAATCGATATATTTGATGACCATTATTATTAGGTCCATCAAATACGTTGTTTTCCATGATTTATGATGGATGTTCACCTAAATCCCATATATTCATATTTAAAAGTAACAAGAGGTTGGGAACAAGATGGCGGCATCTTCAATATAAATATATGGGATTTTAGAACCAATCAAAAATAAGACAGCAATTGTCGCCACTGTGGTAATAGAGTCACTGTACTCGTAACCGCGAAATTCGCAAAGCAATTGACATTGCTTCGACAATTTGACGTTTGATTCACGCATAAAGTCTAGTACCACAGCCCTCTACACTTACAAGCCATGAAGTTAAAAAGGCAACACCGCAATCTTACCGCCAAGTGGTGCTGTTTTATTTAAGGTCTGTTCCCACAGGAGTCTCTGACAGTTTGCAAACTGTCAGAAACAATCGCTCAGCTGAGTTACAGTTTTATCTTGTAACCACAGCATTGAAAACATGCATGGGCGATGCTTACCGACAGTTTGCAAACTGTCAGAGACTCCTGTGGGAACAGACCTTTAACCTCAATTCCGCGTATGGTTTATTTACTTTTATTGATGATATGAATTCTTATCTCAATTACATAAAAAAGTAGTTTTCTTTGAAAAAATATTAGTAGTTAGTAAAATTATTGTAATATTACCAATATTTTGTACATATTAATCACACAAAATGCATCATATTGTACTAAAAAGTAAAAACAGTAATTCAATGAATAATATAAATATTTGTGTAAATAAGAACAGTAAATAATTGATTTAAATAAATATATTACTAGATTCTAAAGTGTTATAATCCTATATCTATTTTATATGTACAAGGTCTTGTCAAACAATTCTATACAACTAGCAACTACCTATCATGTTAAAAAAATAAATACTTTCTAAGAATTCGGGAAAGCTACCCTTAAAACATACCTCTATTATTATTTTTAGTACCTAGGTACATTTTTTTTCTATTTCAAAGTGGTTAGTTTTCTTTTTTTACTTGAATCTGTTTTATTTTTATGACATTCACTATTTTTAAATTTTGTGTAGTTGTTTAAAATAATATTACTCATTATCAAAGAAGCAAAGGAGTAAATTTTTTTTGAGTTAGCACCACATTCACAAATTTTGTTCAAATCAATATTAAAGGTATCGGACTCTAAAGCTAATAAAGTAAGCTGCGATAATAAATTATGATGATCATTTGTTTTCAGGAACATACTTTCAAGATCTTTGTTATTAATTATATACTCGAAGATAGCACAAAGATGAAAATAAATAAACTTGGTTTCTTGAGTGGCAATACAGAGACCCCCTCTCTGCAGAGAATTAAAATATGTATGATCCGTCTGGATGCCTTTTGCTAGAACTACTAAACTTTGACATTTATCACATTTATTATTCTTCAAAACTGATCGAGCCACGTATCCACAGATGTATTCCTGCACAGAGTCATCAAAATTGCTGTACAATTTTAAATAATCACTATGCAGAACAAATTTGAAATTGTTAATTTCCTGCAAACTTACACACATAACATCAAAATGTTTCGCACACACTACAGAATTTTTTGTTACCGTATAATTATCTCGGTGTATAGCTTTTAGCCATAATTTCTGTAATTCGGAAGTTTTTGGAAATGAAAATGTTGTTTGCAGTTCCTCAGTCTTCAGGGAACTCCTATAGTTGGATTTGCACCTCGGCACACAGCAGTTTCTTGGCATCTGGAACAAGTTTAAATATCTTAGATAATAATAATATCGAGACCTATACATGTGCTCTTGCACTTTGCAAAGTGGAAACAAATATTATATTGTTTTTATTTGCTTTTACCTTAACTCACCTTAATTTTTGCTCCTGTACCGATTGCAGTATTTGCTATAAATTCACAATCAAAACACAACTAATAATGGCATAACAGGTATAAACCAAATATAAACAGTAAGTAAACAATATATTGGTGTTTCTAGCCACTTTTTCGTTTGAAAATGCACCTCACTCTAGCAATAAACAATGAAAACAATACACAGAAACATATAACCTCAATAGCAAAAAAGCACCATTGGCGACGTTGCCGTTATTTCCAACTTCATGGCTTGTAAGTGTAGAGGGCTGTGCTAGTACTCATAAATTTTGTTGACATTGCGTTGAAAATTTGACGTTTTATGCGTGTATCAAACGTCAAATTGTCGAAGCAATGTCAAAAAAATGCGAATTTCGCAGTTATGAGTACTAGGCTTAAAGCGTCAAGTTGTCGGAGCAATGTCAAAAAAGAGCGAATTTCGCTGTTTATGAGTACTAGGCTTAAGGCCGTTTGCACCGACCATTTTAAGAGAGGTTTAACGATAATCCACGTTTAAAGTGACATTTTCACATGAAAAAATGTCACTTTAAACGTTGATTATCGTTAAACCTCTCTCAACATGGTCGGTGCAAACGGCCATTAATCCTGCCAAATAAAAAACATATGTTTTTTGTTTATTGTTTGCCAACCAGACGCCATTTGGACAGGTCGTTGGATTGCCAAAGTGAAAACGAAACAACCAAAGCTATCGGTAGATTCGGTGACAGTTGGGACCGAATTTTTCAGGAACCGCATTTCATAACCTAACCAGATTTCAGGAGTGGTTGGGTTACGGAACGGGAACGAGAAAAACCAAAAATCTTGGTTAACTTCGGACGGAGGGAACGCCGCCGAATTATCCTCGCGAAAAATTGCCTAATATGTATGGAAACGGCAAGGATATTAGACACTACACAGGATAGCATATCCTCATAAGGCCTGTTTGGTTCAAATCTTCAAGCCTCCTACCACGCCAAAGTATCAGTGATGACGTAGGCAGCGCGTTGTTTCTTGCCTTGACCTAGGGTGTTTGCAACACAGGTTATGATTCTGCTGGCTTTTGCTTTATGCATACTTGCTTTTAGTACATTAATTAACATTTCTAACTATCAAATAACTATTTTTATCATAAATGCATGTTCTAAACTTCGACCGCTGGCGCAAGCAGTTGATGACACCCTTGATGACGTCGACAACGGTGCAACGCATGTTCTTTTGGAATTTCCTCAAAATCTTGGAACTTTTTGGAAATGAAATCCTCCAATAAAGCCACTTTACCCTGGAAAGGCTGGTAGTTATTGGCTTCCAAGGCTCCCATCTTTTTACCGTGTCCATAATATCCTCGCGTCGCGTCCAACGTCCGATATGTATCCACGGTGTCCCTTATTACTTATTTAATTCGTTTCCGATTCATTTTTCACAATTTCTATCTAAAAGATATACCACAGTGTCTCGCTCCCGTCCTTAATGCTTATTTCCAAGTAGGCGATTGCTTAGAGGAAACACGAATTATCTTCTCTTCACTTCTTAGAACATTTTTTTTCGGATATGTTCGTTTGTTGAGACTGAGTCCATCGATTGGGATTATTAAGAGTAATTTCTCTGTGCTAAACCATTCGTTGGAAATCGCTTCAAGGGCCAAGACATTCCAGCAAATCAAAGTGTGCAGGGAATTCACGGAGCAGATGTTCTACTGTTTTTGTTGCTTGTTCGCCAAATCCCAAATCTGCTTTGCCTATCATTTTTAGGTGATATTTTACTATGCAATGCCCTATGCCCTGTGAGCAGGACTACACTGTGCTAAAGCTAATGTCTCTTCGGTTCATTTCGAGAAGTTCCGATCTTTTTGCTAACTTGGGTAATAATGAACCTTTTTGCTTTTGCTCCAGCTATGATATCCACTAGATAGTTCCTAGAGCTTAAAAAATTCCGCGGTTGTGAACTGTGAACTGTAGGGATGCGACATCGAGCACAGATGTCGATGTTGGACATCGATGGTAACATCGATACTTCAACATCAATGCAACCGATGTATCAAAGTAAAAACATCCATATTTTACAAACATCGATGTTTTGAGGGTAACATAAGTAAACATGGAAAATTTCTATTTTTACAGAACGTTCAATAATAAAATGGAAATGGTACATTATACACTTGGTGGATTGCACAAAAAAAATTACTCCTCATTCTTAGCACGTACTTAGCTAAGCATGATCTTAAAATTTAAGTTTGCATTGATCCCTTTGACTTGCACCAACTTTACCTAAAGGAAACTTAGCTAAGGTTAGTTTGAATTCCGAACTAGCTGGCAACAGCGTAGGATATACGCATTTCGATTTAAATACAGAATATACGTCATATTTGTTATTCGTGTGAGAGATAAAGATGAAAAATGTTTATGATTTCTTGAGAGAAACCAAAGAAACCAAACAATAAGAAACAACAACGAATCCACAAGTACAAACTACAGCATAACCAAGCTTTGTCCGCCCAAATTAACCTTGAACCACGAATTCGCCGCTCTTTCGCATTTGTATGTAGGTGATCTGTGGTATTATGCCCAGGCAAAGTTAAAATTTTTTTATTTGTATTTTTTGGTAATAAAATAATAATTTAATACAAACTGCCTTTATTTTATGAAAAACAATATAGGTACCTAATTTAAACAAGTTTTAAAAATACATATAAGTAGGTACTTAGGGATCCTAATTTAAATTTTGAAAATATTGTACCATTTCATTTCTGAAGGCTCTTGCTCCTACATCATCAATACCCATGTTTGGTGGATTGGGTATCCTTTGAATTTCTAATAAATAATTTAAATTATCTCCATCCAGCTTTACAGGAGGTACCTCCTCCCTATTTATAATTGCAACATTATGGAGAACAGCTGTGGCTACTATGGTTGATAACGATGTTTGTAGCTTTAATCTTAACCCATAAGCCATTTCAGGAAATCATCATCAAATAATTCCATATTTAAACACAGATTTGAAACTCGGATTTTAAGAAACAAAATAATATAGGTATAAATACCCCGATAAATATAATTTTTATAAAATCACTACGACAAATAATTGACATTTGCATTTGACAAAAAAAAAACAATTATTTCTACCTGTTAAGGTCCCAACAGTGGCGTCTTAAAGTTAGGAATTCTTAAACCCATCTTAGGTGAGTTTTCTGACTGGTGCAACCGATTTTTTCTTGCTTAACTTTCAAAATAACTTAAGAATGACTTAAGACGTTCTAAAACGAACTGTGCAATCCACCATTAGAGACTAAAGTGGTACTTTTAATCCCGAGACAAAAAGTTTATAAAATTTGTCGAGGGATTGAAAAACACTTTAGTCCTGAGGTGTGTACACTATTTTATCTACAAGCGTTTGGTTATGACGTTTTTACATAACTATTTTTCTAGTATTGTGTTATGAGACTCATAACACAGCTAGTGGTGTTATAGACTAAGTTATGAATTCATAACACAACTAGTGGTGTTATGGACGTGGTTATGAATCTATAACACAACGATCACAGAACACATATCCTCACGGATAGAAAAAAAGCTTAATGGAGGGCGGGGCCTAAAAAAAAAAGCTTCGGATCGCATCCGCTTGGGGACGCTGGAGTAAAACAATTACAGGTGCGGAATGAAGGCCATCAGAAAATATACAGGTCACTGTTTACTTTTGCAGTTTACGCAATGAGATTTAATTTACCTCGTTTACCTGTTACCTATGTGTCAAAAAATTATGTCAAAATAATTCTGAATGAGAATTTGTCTTAGTGTTGGTGTGCATTTTAAATCCAGAAAAATGTTTACTGAATTAAAAAAAAAATCAGATCTTACACAATACCCGCGAGTGGCTAAATTCAGCTGGTGTAGGTACCGTGGTGGAATAAGTAGAAAAAGCAGTGTTAAGTTGAACAGGATTTGCCAAACTACTGGGCATTGGGATTAGTGAATCGTAATCACCGCATCCGCGGCGGTGCAACATTTTGGTGAATTTAGCCACACGCGGGACACAAACACAAGAAGTTTTGGCCGTTTTTGCTCTACTCGGAAGTAGAAGCCGTCGAATCGAATTCGACTATAATGAGGAAAAATCATTAGGAAAAATTAATATTGAAAAAATTGACATTGGGTGAACTATTTTGACAGTTTATTTGATTACAGAAACCTATATTATAAATAGTTCGGATCGCATCCACAGCGCCGTGACGGCGCATTGTTCCCCAAAATTTTCTTAGGCAGTTTGCCTTCTATCCGTGAGGATATGTATTCTGTGACAACGATTTTTGGTGATTTGACAAATGTCAAAGGTAAACCTGTAAAGGTAAAATGAAGGTAGACAACTACTAATAAACGAAAATAATTAAAAAAACATTCCTATTTTTCGCTTTATAAGTAGATAAAACGTTGTACATCACGCATGCGTTTGAACATGACTACAAAACTCGTGTGATTAGAACGACTCGGTCTACGACCTCGTCGTTTTAATCTTTCACACTCGTTATTGTAATCATATTCATAATAATACGCACTTGTAATGTAAATAACTATTATGCACTTCACTTTATTTCCCGGGGATTTAATAAAACAGGGAATAAAAGAGTAGGTACTTTCATTCCCTGTTTCCTTCAAATCCCTGGAAAATAAAGTAAAAATTTAATCCCCGCGAAATAAAGTGATGAAATTTAATCCCGGGGATCAGAAGACCCACTCTACTCCCTAAAAACAGGGATTGAAAGAGTACTTTTAATCCCTAAAGTTCATAATAATAATTTAGTGTTGTTAATAATAACAATCATTTTTCCTACAGTCTAAACAAAATCTGTCTTATTTCACCGTCATGCGTTTGTAGAGGATGGGAGATTCGAATATAAAACTTGCTTGTAGCGATTCATTTTCACAGATCTAGTACTAAAAAAATTTAGCTTTAATATCTTCTCCTTACATGCTTGTACAAAAAGACGCCAACACACACAGTGCGACTTTTTAAATAATGTAATTTGTAATTCGCTATGAGAGCTGGGTATCACTCGCATAGTGATTTCCATTTGCAGAACTAGTGCAAGTAAAGTTTATCTTTAAATTTTTCTTATTGTCGATTTTTGCAACCAACATCGATGAACATCGATGTTTTAAAATTTTAACATCGATGTCGAAACATCGATGTTTTTTGATAATCGATAAGCATCGCACATCCCTACTGTGAAGACGCACGACAAGCCTCCGATCGGGATGGATAAACGAAGACGACCAAAGCAAGAAAAAGGACCGACTAACGAATATCGGAACATGGAACGTACCTACTGCTGGTTCAGGACGGGTGCAGCGGTCAGGACAATAAAAAAAAAATGAGCGGCTGAAGATGGACATCACTGCACTACAGGAAATAAGATGGTCTGGCTCAGGAAATATGAATTAGAAAACACAGTTATCTTCTATAGCGGTGACGTGACAACCAGAACGTACATCAATTCGGTACCGGCTTTGCAATTTGAGAAAAACCTGCTAGGCTTTCCTAAAATTCGAACCCCTGAGCGAACGATTATGCTACCTAAGGATGAAAAGAACATTCTATAACTACTCCATCCTTACTGTCTGTACACGCACCAACCGAAGACAAAGATGAAGCAGGAAAAGCCGAGTTCTACGACACCCTGGAAAGTAAAATAGGCGCACTACCTGAACAGGATATGAAACTTATTTTGGGAAAATTTATTGCATAGCTAGGAAGAGAAGCGGCATTAAGGCCCCACGTGGGTACAAAAAGTCTACACATATTTCAAATGATAATGGACTATTAAGGGCGGGTATTAAAAAACTATTTTGACAGAAAACTTAAACTTAAGTAAGTTAACTTCTGAAATTTTATAGTAATTCTAGAAGTTAACTTTAACCGGCCAGCTTTCAAACTGCGGAAATGCGAGAAGAATACCCCTCTCCAATGGAGATTGAGGAATGATATATATCAAAAAGTTGAAAAACAATAAATCTCCGAGTGAGGACACGATAACAGCCGAACTCTTGAAACATGGTTTAAAGACAGCCACATCCCAACTACATGATCCCATAGGAACTACCTATTTGGAGAAACCAGAAGATCCCGGAAGACTGGAAAGAAAGCATAATAATCCCCTTACACAAAAAAGGAGACAGAATGATATGCATAAATTATACAAGAATATCGCCCATAAACGTAGCATACAAAGTTAAGTTCTAGTTCTATCTAATATAATCCTGTCTAGAATAACCCCATTCACAGAGGAGATTGGACAAACCGATTAACAATCGACCAACTGTTCACAATAAGACAGCTACTAGAAAAAAGCTGGGAAGTCAATAGGGAGATATAAGATACACCAACTGTAAAACTGTTTATAGATTTCCAACAGGCCTATGATAGTATTACAAGAGTTAAAATCTGGGAGACAATGGTAGAATTCGGGATATCCCACAAACAAGATTATAAGAGTTTGTATAGAAGGTTCCAGATGCAGAGTGAAAGTTGGGAGTGATATGTCGGACGTATTCGGGGTAAATGCGGGATTGAAACAGGGTGACGCGCTGTCCCCGACTCTTTTTAATATTGCCTTGGAGAAGGTTGCAAGGGACTCCAAACTCGAAACAGAGCACTTCCAAACGAATGGTTCGCACCTACTACTTGCTTATGCGGACGATATTGACGTAATGGAAACTAGCGTAATAAATAGCAAAGAAACGTTTGTTAAATTGGAGCACGAGGCATCTAAAATGGGTCTAAGCATCAACGAAGGCAAGACTAAATACATGCATATCTCTAGGAGGACAGGCAGAGGAAGAGTGGAACAAAATGTGACAATGAATGATTACAACTTTGAAAACGATCATCACAGCTGACAACGATATCGGCGAGGAAATAAAGTACTGACTGAAAACCGCAAACAACGCGTACTGCTTCTGTGCCCAAGAAAAATATTTGTATTCAAAGAAGTTACTAGAAAATCTAAAATCAATGTATATAACACACAGCTGACAACGATATCGGCGAGGAAATAAAGTACTGACTGAAAACCGCAAACAACGCGTACTGTTTCTGTGCCCAAGAAAAATATTTGTATTCAAAGAAGTTACTAGAAAATCTAAAATCAAAATATATAAAACTGTCATTAGACCTGTCATCATGTGCAGCTGCGAATTGTGGATGCTAACGGTGCGAAATGAGAAGGTCATCCGTAAATTCGAAAGGCGAATACTTAGGAAAATAATATACAGTCCGACAAGGGACCGACAAGTGCAGCAATACACATGTAATATAACTAATATAGGGTGACCATACGTACAGCATTTCGCTGTATTGTACAGCATTTTCAAAGTCTGTCCAGCATTTGATTTTGTACAGCAAACGTACAGCGATTCGGATCCGATCATAAATAAGTTTTTCTTAAAAAAAATTTACGAAAAATTGTCTGTCAACTAACGACATTTCTACATTTGCGATTTACGTCATTTACGCCGTCATCTCATAGAGTATTCTTCTTTTTAAGGCTAAATACCTTTTTTATCTCTCTCTATTCCACGCTGCTAAGAAGAAGACACAGCATAAAATATCTGTTTCTGCAGCAATCACAAACCAGTCAGCGCAAATTTCATTTTGGTTGAAAATAGTCAGAAAATCGGAAACAGTCAGAAAACTAGTTTCAACCCAAGGTTCCTAAAGTTAATAGGTTGTCTGGTAATGGGAAACAGATGACGTCATCAGGAAGTTCTAATGGAGATTTGCATGATGTTTAGGCATCCAAATGACGTCATAAAAGTTATCAGCCAACCTACCTCTTTCAAACAACCTTGGTTTCAACCATTAATGACCGTTTGCACCGACCATTTTAAGGAAGCCTTAGCGTTAAGTATTCCTTAAAATTATATTTTTACATAAGAAATGTCAATTTAAAGGATACTTATCGCTAAGGCTAAAATGGTCGGTGCAAACGGCCATAAGGTTTTCAATCAATGAAATTCACAGAACAGACCTATTATCCGCGTGTTGGTAAATTCACTATATTAGTTAGGTTAGAATCGCAAATTGGCGCGGGTTCCTAGTTCAAAAATTTATACATTGATGTCTTATGGGACTCAATTTTGAAAGCGTCTGTAGACCTGATAGAACGTTTGTTAGGGAAGTGAGTTGTATAAATAGTTTTTTTAATATGTTAATTAACTGAGAGAGTGTTTGAAAGTTGAATAAACATTGTTTAAATAAAAATATTACCAATTTAAGAAGCCGATGTTTGTATAAAATACGTATGTCGTTGCTTGATCCATAAGTTTATATATGGGTACCTATAATTATAATAAAATAAAAGTGTACCTACATACTTGGTTAGTAGATGTACTTCAATAATCAATGGAAAAACAAATTACTGAACTAGTGATAAATAAATAAATAAACGATTCATCAACAATCATAACACAACACACAACCTCACTTTCTTACAGCTGGTTTTTGACCCGACGTACGTCCCACCGAAAACAGACACTTTTAATTAAAATCATTTGTATTTTTAATTCATAGGTCTAAAAAAACAATTAGAGCATGAATTATAGAGAAATATGTTCAAAGTTTGACGTATAATATGTTCCAATACTAAGAAATGCCCAGAACCCAAGATATTCCCGTCTGAAAATCACTCTTTTGAATCCCCCATAAGAAATACATTGCTGTCAAATTTGTTGAAATGTGTTTAGGAACCCATTTTAAATTTCGCGCCCGATTTTTCCTAACCTAACTAATATAGCGAATTCACCAAAATGGTGCACCGCCATGGATGAGGTGATTAAAATTCACTAATGCCAATGCTCAACCACAGCTTGTCAAACCCTGTTTAATTTAACAACAGTGCTTGTTCTACCATTCCACCACGGTGCCTACACCAGCTGAATTCAGCCATACGCGCACGCGGTATGTCATGTCTTTCATTTTTTTTTTATGTTGAATGGTACTAAAACGGGCTTTAAAGTCGACAAAATTTGCATTCAGTGCTTTCTTCACTCACCTGTCCCAAAATTTTAGATGTGTACAGCATTCATACAAAAAAAATATGGTCACCCTAATGTAATACGAATGCAGCCAGATAACACAATGTGCGTCAATGTGCTCGAAAAGTTTCGGCCGACTTCAGAGAAAATAGCATTTCAATGGTAATGCTTCAGAAGTATGTTAAAAGTGCGTATAATAAAACAAACCAAATCAAAGTAAGCTAGCAGCATCGACAAAATGCTCTTATTTCAACTTTTAAATTGAATGATCTGTGAAGTGCAGGGAAACCACTGCAAAACCGCATTATTTTAGTGTGCGAATTAGCAGTACGCTAACAGCACTCCCTGAACACTTACCAAGATACCAGAGAGAGTAGAGTCTGCTCTGAGTGCTCTACATGCGCTGCCTGGAGTGCCTGCAGTCGGCAGTGATTAATTATACAGATTTAGAGATACTCCGATCGTGCAGGTGGTGTACTACAGAGGTGCACCCCCCACCACAGATATCAAATGTGGAAAGGAAAGGGATAAGGAAACGGCAAGAAGGCAAGCTGAAGCAAGGAAGCCTGAGCCGAAGCTGCCGGCTGCCGCCATTGCGCCATTTTTAATGTTTAGATTTTTAGGTCATTTTGTTTCGTGTTTGGGTTCTTGTGCGTGTTTTCGGTTTCACTGGAAGGATAATGAGTTCCAAAGGGTAAGTGAGTAATTATCAAATATTAAGTTATGGGTTAATCCAAGCAATTTTGTTCTGTGCTGTATGTGGTGATTGTAGGTGCTAATGCATGCGTGGTGGGTGACGGGTGTGTTGTGTTTTCACTGTTTAATTAACGAAATTCTGCAAAATCCATTCGATTCTTTTTAGAGCCTTTTCGACAAGATATTGCAAAATAAGTTCACTTTATTAGAGCAACCTTTTCCTCTATAGGTACCCGACGAGGCTGCCAAATTTGAATTCTGTCATCCCGAAAACGACTTCGATTTGTATGAATCAATAGGCCTTTAATTGCTCAACTTATTTTCTTATTTGAGCCACCCCCTGTACTTTCACAGTTTGCAAAAACCCCATAAAACTCATTTTATTTGGTGCCCTCTGTGTAAGAGATTTTAATTTAGGTATTTCTTTTTTAGGTACCAGAGAAAGCGAAGAAGATTATTTAGAAGAAATTAATATACATATTTTATTTTATTTTTTTATTTATGTTTCCTATGTTTATTTATTAAAAAATCATAATTCCACAATGTTTGTTTTTTATTTGCAATGGCTACCAGTGAAATAAAGAATGTACTCAAAAAATACTTCAATGAAGTACTTCAGGAATACAATATAAATTTACCAAAAAAGATGTTCTAAGTGGTGCTTTTTCTCTGTCGGAAAAGTGCTTTTATGAAGCATTTCGCAAATACTTCCAACGTACGTTTGGAGCACTTAGAGCACTCCATGTTGGAAGTGCGCAATTGCAGTGCTTCTACGATTGCGCCTTTTTTGTACTGGCCGGCTGGACATCCCAGAAGCGGCTGAGTGGTTTTCACAAGTACTTCTCAGACATGCAAATGCGAAAATACAGCACAATTGAAGTACTTTTCATGTAGTTTTGTGTTATCTGGGGAACTGCGCGACCTATACGATAAACCAGATTTGTGCAACATAATGAAGGCTCAACGGCTTAGATGGGCAGGACATGTGCGTAAGCAACCCGAAAAAAGGCAGAAAGTCCCAGAGGGGAAAAGGCCTCTTGGAAGACCAAGACTGAGATGGCGGCAGCGGCGGATTTAGGATTCCTTCTAGGGGGGGGCGATCCATCAGGGCCTCAGGCTCAGATAAGAAATAATAAAAAAACGACTTAAATATACAGAGTGGCAAAAAAGTCGCGTATAATACCTGTAACTTTCTAATTACCTCGTATACGAAAAAGTGACCTTAATGAAAGTTGCTCAGTAAATTAGGGACATAAAGCTTCCGTATCGGTATCGTACTGCGCATGTGCAGAAGCGATACGGAGGCCGAGATACCGTACGTACAACGTAACGTTACAGCCCTCTCGCGGTATCCGTATCGGTAACGTATCTTGACATTCCTGACGCATGTGTCAAATTTCAAATGAATATAACCTCCCTTTTCTTCCGGGTTGATTTAATTTGTTTAGTTTTTACTTTCTTGAGTTTCTTGTGTTTAGTGCTTCTCTATCGCAAAAAAAATAACAATTTTAAGGTTAGATATAAAAACGTCGAAGTTTTGAGACAAAAATGTCTAGGTTATGAAATGCGTTTACGTTTACCGGAACAGGGAGCGCTTTAACAGCCTTTTCGCTTGTCAACGTATCTAGTTGCGTTACGGATACCGATACCGATAAATTATTTCAAGTAGCTTTATGTCCCTAATATTTCCCACAATTCTACTTAAACGTATTGCCTGTGTCACTTCTGGTTTGTTTGCTATCTAGACCAACTTTCTTTTTTTCAAATAAAACACCCTGTATGTGATTGCATATTTGGATTCTACGTAAAATTCTGAGCAGATTTCATGTGATATACCCTATACCTAAGTTCAACTGTTTTGGAAATATTGACAGTTGAACATTGACTTTTTGCAACTTTGACAGGCTGTAAAACCTGAACGGTTAATTTCAGAGGAAAACCGATTTCACATTCCTATCTTAGATTTTCATAAACTATCATTTGACATCAACATTTAATTTAATCGGAGATTAAATTTAATTGGAATTTTCAATTATAGATTAAATTCAAAGTTGGTGCGGATTTACGTCATCCGCAGTCGATTCGCTCCCAGCTCGCTGCTGCCAAACGTATTTAAAAGTATTAAAAATTTGGAAAAATAGCAAAAACCATATGGAATTTCATGTTGGATAATGCTTGATGAATATGTTTGTGTTTTCGTTAAAAATTTCGTTGTTGCGTCGCTCAATAGGGGGGGGCGCGCGCCCCCCCTCTAAATCCGCCACTGGATAGCGGGACAACATTGCTGCGAATCTGAGAAAATGGGCATCGAAAATGGCATAGAGCGTATGACCGATCGTGTCGGATGGAGGCAAGTCGTCGCGTCAGCCAAAGCCCAACAGGGGCTGTAACGCTACGGAGTAAGTAGGTAAGTAAGTAGCTTTTGGCCATCAAATCAAAAAGGCGTAGGTGATAATGGGTCTGATTAGGTATTAGAGAGATTAAACAAGTATGGCTTACGAGAAGTTCTGCGTCGACGTAAACGTAGATCGTAGATTTATGTACGTACGGGACGCGTAAACTTTACTACAGTTTGAACACGAAAATACGTGAGAAGAAACGTATCGCTGCGGCTGCGCAGAGTGTTTGTTTTAAATTTTGTCTGTGGGGTTATGATTATAGATTAATGTTTTATTTTGTTTGTTTCCTTTTCCCGTACAACCTGGCTCCCGATTGTCGAGTTCGAGTTCGGACAAATTCGGCCCGATACGGTTTACGTTTAGTCCGTACGCAAAGATACGTTAGCTGTCGGCCATATGCGTACGTGATGGCGAATTTGATGTTTTTGCGCATGCGTACGTACAAAAATTACGTTTACTTATTTATACGCAAAAGACATGTTCAATCTCTCTAATATCTATCTGTTTGGTATATCCATATACCATTTTTGGTTTCAGCATCTCGTGAGTTTGCAGCGTGTCTTAACAGCCGATGGGACTAGTGTTTTTTTAAAATTATTACCGCCAGGTTCATCTATCTTCTATGACTGCGAATTCGGCTCATATGAGTGGGGAAAAACTACTTTCAGATTTTACAAGCGATGAATTTTTTAGAATACCGTTGGATTATTTGTTGAAAAATGTGAAGACATTTCAACTTTTGGATGCATGGGGAAAGTTACCCAATGAGTTACAAAAACAGTTTTCTTCTCCAGAATAAATTACCGTGCTTTGTGCTTTATTCATTACAATAGAGCAGACTGGAGAACTGATATATATATAGATGGTCCACCAGATTCACAAGAACAACTCAATGAAAATCGTATGAAGTCGAAGGAGGAAGAAAAAGGTGGAGCGGGATATTAGGAAGGGGTAGGCGGTGGGGTTGAGAGTTTGGGGAAGAGTGATTCCCCAGGTGGAATTACGCCTTACCTTCCACTCTACTGCGGGCATCCTTTAACTGTGGTTATTATTGTAATAGTTGCACGTTTCATTTCCGTCGATACTGCACGATGTTTCAGATGTCCATCGTAAAATGGATGCTTCTATCTAACCATTCTTCAAGAGCTTTTTGGCTTTTTTGATGAATCGGTATGAGGTGTAGTAGAAGGCACCCTCTGTGTCGATAAAAGCTTCTAGAGCGATTTATTTTGCGCCCCTATTGTCCTTTCTATTCCCTACTAGACAAGTGCGCTTGTTTGTGGATTCGCCTGCTGCTTGGTAAGCGAATTGTCTTTGATGAAGCAGTCTCCTGACTAGAATTTCACTGCTGATATGTATATTGGTCTATTGCATTCTTAATAGATTTGAGGTAAAATGATGTTATGCTGATTGGTCAGTGAGATTTTAGTTCACCTTTTGGTCGACGCCTCTGGTATGCATATTACGCCAGCCTCTCTCCAGGTTCTCCTTCCTATTTTCCTATTTCTTTCCAGTTTCCAGTAGTTTCTGCCTTGTTGAACAACTTTCTGATTCAAGGCGACTCAATTCCCGGTTTCACGGAAAGAACTTTTCTGCTGTATAACAGGATAGCTATTTTGAAGGAGTTTTTGATTGCGTTGATTGAACTTTTGGGGTTACTTCTGCGTCAATGGTAGCTGAGAATTCTTCCAAGCTTATGCCAAAACTTTCCTTGTGAGAGTCCCAATCCGTGACTTTTGGAATTATGCCTGTTGTATAAAAAACTCTTGAGGCATTTTGGCTTATTTTAGTAAAAAGTATATTAATGTGCACAGCAATCTACAGAATTTGATCGTGTCTATTTTTTATTACCGATATTTCGTTTATCATATGCGCCCACGTTACTTCACACTTGCTAGGTAGCTGCATTTTTGTGTTGCCTTATCCGCAACGCGATCCGTAAAAATATCGTGTCGTATCGGACGGTTCGACTATACTACAGCGAAATTGCCCTTATTTTCAATTATTTGAACAGACTTTTTCAAGGCGATAGAGTCAACACCACAGAATTTAATCCTCTTCGTTTGGACCCAGAGAACCAACAGAATCCCTTTTCAAAGGTAAGTGATCTCTGCGTACCGCGTTTCAAAATTTTCTCTTTTTTTAAATCATTCAGTCCAAAGTCTAAAGTTGTTTGATTAATTACCAAGCCTTTAAGGCGAACCTAATTATTGCCTGATGGTCCAACATGTTCTAAACAAGTATAAAAGGTAGTTAGGAATCTGGAATGCCATGACAAGACACTGGGACTATGAAATAAAAGTTAACCATCGAGCAAGTAAGTATCATCAGATGAGAACAGATTACTGTGCACTTGTTGGTCTTGACATATATTTATTTGGTAATAAAAACGAAGGCTCAAAGTAACAAACGTAATTTTATTTTTAAAAAATGGTTATACATACAACCTATATACAACGCACTTTCGAGGTGCAAGGATAAGTGAATAAACAAAAAAAAAAATAACTCTAAGGCCCGGTTCATTCATCCTTAGATAAACTTCCTGGAACGTATCGGCAAGACAAATTTACCGTTCTATAATTCTATTGGTCAGCGGATAACTGGCCGATTATTGGGATTACAGATTGCGTTATTATCCCTTAGATTGTACACCTGACAATTTATCAGAAAGTGAATAAACCGGCCCTAAAAAAAAATAAAAAAATGACACCACAAACAAAGGTCTAACGTAATTTTATGTTCAAATAGGTAAATAATATAATAATAATAATAATAATAATAATATAATATATAATATAATACAGGGTGTCCCAGCTAAAAGTGACCATTTCAAATGCTTCTAACTTTTGAACCAGGTGTGCTAGCTACCTGCGGTTTGCGCCATTCGACTTCTCTGGGCCTAAAGTTTTCTTTAGTTAGTTGCAAATTTTTCTGATACTTATACAGGGCCAGTAAAAAAAATGCTGTTTTTCAATATTGAGATTCTCCACTATTTTCAATGGAACACCCTGTATATCACAACGTGAAAAAAAGAGTTATCCATGTTCAAAGTATTCATGTACCAATAAACATAATCCTTTGGTAAACAGAGATGGATGACTGATATGGATTTATGCGTAGAGAGACGGCTATGAGATCTGAGTCACTTGTGTCAGATGTCATAGCTCTCACCAAAAAACTGAGGTAACAGTAACTTTGTGAATCATAACCTATTAATTCTATATTCACACTATCAGTTCATTCAAAATCTCACGAATTAGGAACCTTTTACTTATGCCATGCCCCACACTAATTAGAAAACTTATTCTATAAATGCAAATACGTAAACTGACTTTCATGCCATCCGGTACTTTAGGATCCATTGCTCAGAAAAATGGTAAATTGATTGCGTATTCGTATATACAAATTTGTGTGATCTACGAGCTTCTACTCCATTTTGATGGAATAAATTGGTTTCCTAAACGTTAAATAATGCTTGATCACTTTTGGAATAGGCATATTATCAATAAAAAAATAATACTGTTTAGGTTCAAATAACTTGAATTTCTCTACTAAACCATCGCGCGCCGTGTTTCTTGCAAGTTCCAATAATGAAGGAACTGGATGAGCAGTAAATTCAGTTGGTATCCTTGGGCAACCAATTCTCAAGTGGGGTAGAATTTCTTTGTTCAGAATTCTAACATATTGAGCATGAAGTTCCTGATGGTGGTGATAAGACATAAAAATTAATTGTTTAAAACATTCTACACGCATTTCAGGGTGGCATAAAAAATTATCAAGTCTGCTACTGTCCAACTCATGAAATGATAGAAATGGAACAGCAATGTCCATGTGAAGGCATATATAAAAAAGCTCATTATATCCAAATAAATTATAGAGCGGTCCTATGACTTTATGTGTTAAAATATAGCCATGAGATAAATAAAGAATTACTAGTTCATTAATAATGTTAAACCAATTATCTTTGTCGCTACTATCAATTATTTTTCTGCAAAGAGAATCTAATTCGAAACCTTTAAAAAAGGGTTCTAAATTATCACTATCTATTATTACACGTAGATATTGATAAAGGTCGCTTTTATTTAAATACGTTACAAGCATGTGTAAGTAACTTGTGTAACTAAATTGTATTTCTAGATATTCAATTTTTTTCCAAATAATTCTAAATTTATCTACATTAGGAAATCGTAAACACACCTGAATGACATTTGAGTTTACATCAGCTCCCCTATTGATAATTGTTTCAACATATGGACAAGTGTGTTCAAAAGCCAAATTCAAAACCGAAATTCCTTCTTTAGTAGTTTTATTGAAATCATCTACATAATCCAATAGTATTTCTTGTATTTCTAATCTGTCTAGCAAAATGGAGTTCATAAAAGGGGTGATTCCACAACCACATTCAATATTTGCATCAGCATTAAAATAAAGCAACATGCAAACGATTTCAATGCAAGATGAACATACTGCATAATAAAGTGGCGTTTCATCATTATAATCTTGTGCATTCAAATTAGCACCATTTTGAATTAAGACGCGTGCTATTTCCGGATTATTGACTAATACTGATAAATGTAGGGGAGTTATTTCGCAATGGTTTGGTTGATTAACGTTTCCATTAGCTTCAATAAGTTTTTCTAATAGATGCAAATCCTCTCGTTTAACAGCATGAAATAGTGGAGTTTCTCCAGAAAAGTTTCTACTGTTTACAACAGTTTCCTCAAGGCTTAGTAGGTAGTCGACGATCTCAGGCCTGAAAATAAATAAATTGTGTATAGGTATGTGATTGCCAACCTGCAATGAAGTCAGTTATTTCAACATTGCATAGGTATTTGATTGTAGAGATTGAAGTTTACCGGTAATTTTCATTTGTTCTTTCTCAGTGGTAATTTACCGGTAATTTTTCGGTTATTTTGGTAATTTTGGAAATATATCACGAAACAAATAATTATGACTTAATACTATACCTATACGTTCAAGAATTATAGATTTTCAGGATTTTTCACCTAAACAACCATTTATTATAATATTGTTTGTTGTAAAACCTAATCTCATAGAAATATTACAATATTTAAACAAATAATAATACCTAATTTCTGGAAGGAAAAATGAGCAAAAAAAATCAATCAAAAATAAAACAGAAATAAATTCTCCTAATCTGGTGCTGAACTAAATAGTAAAGTAAATATCTATTTTTAAAGGGCAAAAAGAAAACAAATAAATAAAATGAGCTGAATAAGTATAGCATAAGAGATAACTCTGTCCAGAAAATTAATTACTTAAAGCGCACAGGGTTGGCAAAAGCCCGGGTTTTTAAAAATTTCTATTGGTTTTTTGGATTTTTGCGAGAGTTGTGCTTTTGTAGGGTTTTTGTGTTTTAAGATCTTTAAAGATACTTGTCGAAAAACATTACACCTAACTTCTGCGGAAAATGTCTTTTCCACCCTTGATAGCTTGCCAACTGCCGTCGCGTGGGAAAAAGCACTACTTTCCGCACCTGTTAGGTAAATAACTATTTAAAGAACTGGAGTAAAACACACAGTCTATCTTCACTCTTTATTTTACAAAAATAATCAGTTGGAAGGGGGGTTGTACATGTTTCGGATCTATCATAGATCCATCATCAGCATAAGTTCTACAAGTTACAAAAATATGGGAGTTATGGGGAGGGCCTGGGGTGTATACATCAAAAACTTACCAAATGGCATAGGGAAAATATGGTCATATACGACATGCCTAAGTATAATAATTATACATAAAAATATAAGTGTTCATGCTGTTATCAGCATAAAGTTGGTGGCTAAAGCCGCATCCAACACAGAACATATTTACAAAACTGGAATAGAGGAAGCTTGTGAGTACGATTTCAAAAATTACGTCAAAGTTTCAACTTACCAAAGGTGAAGATTGAAAAAATTATTTTATTAACATTAGAAAAATAGGACTGCCACACAAACACAGAATATGCCTATAGGAGGCGGAATTCTGGACGCTCATCTGTACTTCTGGATGTTAGTGGGTGTTAGCTTTTAGTTGTTAATCAAATTTCAAAAATTTTCTTATTGATTAACAACTAAAAGCTAACACCCACTAACATCCAGAAGTACAGATGAGCGTCCAGAATTCCGCCTCCTATAGGCATATTCTGTGTTTGTGTGGCAGTCCTATTTTTCTAATTTTAATAAAATAATTTTTTCAATCTTCACCTTTGGTAAGTTGAAACTTTGACGTAATTTTTGAAATCGTACTCACAAGCTTCCTCTATTCCAGTTTTGTAAATATGTTCTGTGTTGGATGCGGCTTTAGCCACTAACTTTATGCTGATAACAGCATGAACACTTATATTTTTATGTATAATTATTATACTTAGGCATGTCGTATATGACCATATTTTCCCTATGCCATTTGGTAAGTTTTTGATGTATACACCCCAGGCCCTCCCCATAACTCCCATATTTTTGTAACTTGTAGAACTTATATATGCTGATGATGGATCTATGATAGATCCGAAACATGTACAACCCCCCTTCCAACTGATTATTATTATAAAATAAAGAGTGAAGATAGACTGTGTGTTTTACTCCAGTTCTTTCTTTAACTATTCTCTTCACTGTGAGACATGGACTACTATTTCAAAAATAACTATTTGTTTATGCCAACCCTGAAACAGGCGCGGATCCAGACCCAAATTAACGGGGGGCCATACAAAATATTGGAACGTACATGGTGTCTGGTTATAATTTGACACCCCACCTTTAGAGTGCGTTCCAAATCAGTCTGGGCGTCACACCGAGTGCACACCAGCCGTTCGAAAATGAATTGGTATAAACTCCGGATGACTTTTACGCTAGTTCGAAAATATCCGGGGTGCTACCCAGTGTGCACTCTTTCTTAACCAATTCTGCCGCTGGGTAAATTTTACTCCTGTCATTCTTGTCAGTTTTTCATTATTTAAATCTACTACTTTCATATTTAGTCAGATTTATTTGTTCCATTTTTCGTTTCTCGGAAGTTGTTGTTGATAATAGGCACAATCAGATAAATGGAATGCACAGAACACTGGGCCTAAATGTTATGTATACAGGGTAATTGATGGTCGATGGTAGGTTAGACGTTTATGGAAAACGGTATGTTGGATATTTTTGAAAATTTGCATGCCCAAGTAATTGCTCCTGATCTATCATTCTAAAATAATTTCAATGATGCGACGTTGCCGCTTATACCAAAAAGTAATATGAACTTTGAAATTTTGAATGAGCCGCCCTGTATATTATTGCATTTTTCGCTCCGCTATTACTTTTTGATCATTTTTGTATAATACTGTCCTATACCTATCTCTAGTGATTTTCGAGTTATTAATTAATTTCTTTATTTTTTCTTCAAAACATAGCTCTAGTTAAATTTGTATTACTACGTCCCTGAGATTCTTAGAACGTTTAATTTTTGGGTATAACTTAGGGAGGTCCTGCATATTACTTTTGAGCAAGAAAATTTGTTCTACATTATACAGGGTTGGTCAAAATTAGTAATTGTGCTGCCAGGTACAAAAAAGATGAAAAGTGCACTTTTTTAAATAGAACACCCTGTATATTATAAAAGGCAATTAAAATCCCTTACAAATGATGTATCATGTTCCTATACCTAAATAGTAAGGTTTCGGAAATACAGGCAAGTTTCTCTTAGAATTGGATTATTTAAAAATTATATGTCTTATTAAATAGCAGTAACAAGTATGTTAAGTGAATTTTTTTTCACGAATGTGACGTGCGACAATCACATGAGTAAAAAAAGGTACTGTACACACCTATTGCATGCAACATTTTTTCTACTATCAATAAAATATGTGAAAAAAATAAATTTAGAAAAATACTTCACGCACTAGTGCGTGAAATAATTTACCAGAAAAATACTAAATTGACAGTGTCGATATCTGTCATTGACATTACTTTACGCACTAGTGTGTGAAGTGAAATTTAACGTTTTCGCAATAGTGCATAAAGTGAGTACTTTACCTAAGCTAGTGGAAAAAATACTGTCACAACACAACCTATTTTGTTGCCACTGGGGGTTTGGGATCTTTTTTTCCTTGACTGCATGTGGATTTTGATTAGCCCAAAAATGTTGATTTCTTCTATTAAAAATACCTTCTCTAGAAAATTTAGCTTCATCGGTTCATATTAATTTTTTTTTAGAAAGTTTAGATACTCATAAGTGTGTGTCAGAAGTGTCTCTTAATATCGAATTTGACGTTGGTAATCATCCGCTTTCAGCTGTTGAACTTTTGTGAATTTAAAGGGATGCATATTATGATCGTTAAAAATTTTCTGCACATAATAATAGCTCAGGCCCAAATCACTGCACTTCGGATGGAAGCTTGGGGATATGCGTGAAAGTAGGCTGAAACATTCACGATGTTTCTTCATCAGACGTTACAGGCTTGGGTAAGCTTGGTTCATTGTTAAGTTTTGAACCGAATTGTATAAAGTTATTTTTTGTGTAACCATCCGCAAAATTCAATTTTGCGGCCGCCACACCTGACGTGCAAAATGTGTCAAATCCTTGTCAAATTCATACAGTTTTTCTGTAACTTTTATTTTGTATTTAATTTCTATAGTTGCACAAAAAATAGTGTGTATATCATGACCGCGAAACTTTTTAGCGTCCTTGGGATTATCTTGCCTACGCCGGCGCCGCAAGCGGCCTTGCCGATAAATTTTCTCTACGTACGGCCCCGCAACATAAGCTGGCGAGAGCTCGCGCAGGTAGGCGTAGCCGTGGGTCCCTTTTTTTGGCCCAGGCAAAGCTAAAATACAAACAATTTTCATTATCAGGGGCGTCGCTTATTGGTCTGAGGATTTTGAATAAATTTATAGGGTATTAGACAAATTTTATTTTAATTTTTTCCACCATTTTATTACCTATCTATTATTTCTACAAACTGGTTAAACTCATTATTACAAAGTATAAAATATTATTATTATTAATATACAGGTATAGATAAAACATTCTTACTTTCTATGTACAATAGTCATTGAAAATCTTCTCCTGAAAAACTATCATCATCGCTAGTACTATCACCTAAAGCAATTATAATTGGTTCTATATGATTATCCAGTATTATTTCCCGATCAAGATATTTATCTTCAATAGATTTCACGTGGTTACACCTTTTTATCCACTCGTCTTGGGTAACGTTAGCAAATTCTTCCGTTGCCATTTCTCTTGCAGTGTCTAATTTAAATGTTACATTTTTCTGAGCCACATTGTTCTTCACTGTTGCCCAAACGAGCTCAATGGGATTGAGATCAGGATGGTAGGGCGGTAACCTCAACACAGTATGCCCATGTTGTTGCAGCAAAACATCGTATTTATACTGCTTATACTTATCCTTGCTTCTTTTTATTATTTCATATAATTGAGGATGAAACTCGATGTTTTTTGCATTCAACCAGTCTATCATATCTGCTTTCTTCGAGTTAGATGTAGGTGCTGGGTTGACTTGAACACTGTGATACGGTGCGTTATCAACAACGACAACAGAATGAGGACGCAAATTTGGTATAAGTTTATCCCTTAACCATTTCCCATAGTTTTCAGAGTTCATCTCATGGTGATAGTCACCTGTTTTACTGCCTGATTTGAAAATTAAGAGGCAGTTAGGTATATGAACTATGATTAAACGATTTCCTTTTGAAATATTTTGGAATAAACCATTAGTACTCTCGTCGCTCCAGCTTTTAGAACAAGTGTGTCCACTATGGAGGTAAGTTTCATCCAAATAAACAATGGGGCGGTTTTCTCTTCGATAGTGCCTGATTGTTTTTATGTAACTGATCCTCAGGGATTTAATGTTATTTTTCTCGATAAGTACTTGCCTATTGTTTCGACTTTTTTTAAAACGGAATCCCATGTCTCGTAAAACTTTTCTAAGAGAAGTGTTACACCCATTCCAGCCAGTGTCTTGTCTAACCTTTGCTCTAAGTTTTTCCAATGTTACCCGACTTCCGTCGGTAATGTGGTAATTGTAGATAATCTCACGAATGTCGTTACCAATGTATAATGGAACATCAGTTACTGGTGAAAGTTTTTGCCGCTTTTTGCCAGGACTCCTGAAAATTGGAGTGGGACTTGTTGGTTGAGTACCAGCAGTTGTTCCTTCTTGAATGATTCTTTCAATTGTTCACACTGACACACCGGTAGCACCGTTAACTTTTAATTTCACTGCACTCAAGTCCTCTTCCGCAGATTTATTACTTTTAAAGTAAGTGAAAACACGAAAAACAATTCCACGCGCTTCGCTTCCAAGAACTTTATTAGGAGTATTTCTCGCTTCAGCCATGACTTCACCTATTGATACACACTTCAATCTAACACACGAGTAAATGAACCTAAACTGCATATTTTTATTTATATTTAGTCACCCATTTAGTACCTATTGTTCTTACCTACACATTTTAATTTATAACGGGTACCTGATTAAACAAAAATTTGTAGAAATGCCTACCTATAACCTATGGTCACCTTTACTCTGATTAAATTTTTAAGTAGGTACCTATTGTAACCTATTCAATTGTTCTTGTGAAGATTTGACTAAACGAATTTTCAATCGAGGAAATTCGAGGAAAACAATACTCATATTCAAATTTACTAAACCTCTCTTTTATTCTTTGGAATCACTGTGAATAGCTTTTCTATTTATTAAGGGCAGCTAAATTAATCATTTGGTAAGTGTTTGTTAGCAAACAATCACCTTTGATTGTGCTTCACGATAATTATTTCATATTGACATTACAATAAATTATCATATTGTACCTACACGCCACTGCTCCCCATCCGGCAACCGGACCGGTGGCCCAGCGTCAAATTACCCCCCTCATCGGGCACAAAATTTTCATTATAGGTAATCGAAACACTTTATCATTCGTAAACAAAAACCGCCCGTCTGCCATCGATGGGTGGTAGCCCGCTCTTGTGACCACCCCCCAAATAAGGGAATTTTGATCAAAAACCCCCCTTACGAGTACACAAATGAAATTTTCTGGGTATGTAGAGAATTATATTAGAAACCTAAAAACACGTGGCAGACGCCTTCCAGTGGTAGCCCGTCCAGGGCAGACGCCTTCCAGAGGTAGCCCGTTCAAGGCAGTCGACCTTAAAAAAAAATATATATGACGTTAAACTTCCCTTAAAAGTACAATCACAAAATTTTGTAGGCTTAAACACAGTCAGATTGGTGTGCTAAGAATGCATGGCAAACACCTTTAAGTGGTAGCCTGTCCAAGACAAAATTACGCTGAAGCGTTCCTTATAAAGACATTAAATAAAACTACAACATAAGAGGAACCAAAACACAAATTATGTATTATTCAAGAGTAGGTACTTAGCATTAATAATGATAAATAGGAGTTACAGATTATATAGGAACACGGTAGATTAATGACTCTCTCAGACCTTACTTCACTAGAGAGTCATTACGGGGAGAAGTCGATAATTTGTTGGAAAATTCGTAAAAATTAATGATGCTTTGTAGGGATTTTTTGAAGTTTAAGGATGATAGAGTTGACCCTTAAGCACAGTCAAGAATAGTTTTTGCAGTCAAGTTAAGTCTGGGAGGGTCACTACAGGTGGAAGTCGATAATTTGTAGGAAAATTCGTGAAAAATTAATGATGCTTTGTAGGGATTTTTGAAGTTTGAGGATGATAGAGTTGAACCTCAAACACAGTCCAGAATATTTTTTTCGGTCAAGTTAGGTCTGGGAGAGTCACTACGGGGGAAAGTCGATAGTTTGTTTGAAATTTCGTGAAAAATTAATGATGCTTTGTAGGCATTCTTTGAAGTTTGAGGATGATAGAGTTGACCATAAGCACAGCGACAAATAGTTTTTTGCAGTCAAATTAGGTCTGGGAGACTCACTACGGAAGAAATTCGATAATTTGTTTGAAAACTCGTGAAAAATTATTGATGCTTTGTAGGGATTTTTTGAAGCTTAAGGATGATAGAGTTAACCCTTAAGCTCATTCGACAATATTTTCTCTAATCAAGTTGATTCTGGGAGAGTCGCTACGGCGGGATGTCAATAATTTTTTTGCAAATTCTCAGAAAATTAAATATACTTAATAGACCTATCTCGCATGATTAGGAAAAGAGAGCTTAATAATTGTAATAAATACAAATTAGAAAGTAATAAAACATGAGATGTGCGCGCAAAAAGAGCTTTAAAGTGGCTGAACATCGTTTGCACTTCTATTTTGGTAAATGTTTCATTCGGCTGCATCGCTCAATGAAATTGCAAAGGAATATGTCAAATATGATCTAACATAACCTTAAACGACACTGCGGTGAGTTCAAGTAATATGTAAAGTATTGCTTTGCTCTTTGTCGAATTAGACGTTACAAAGAAAGAAGGAACGATTCATTCTGAACTAGGCCCTGAATAAGAATATGACGCCAGCCTGTAACAAACTTGTTTCTCATTGGACGCTCACCTGCAGCCTACAAGCGACGCGCCCAGTCCAGGTAATAGGGGATCGGACTATTTAAGGAATTTGTTGTTTAGAAAGAATAAAAATTATCTTTGTAAAACTGCACTTTTTACTGTGTTTACACGCTTCGAGATTTTGTAAAAAATGTCTTCACAATTTTTTATTTTATTTCTCTGAAAAATCTGAAAAAAATTCTAGCTTCGATGAAAGAAGAAAAGGGCTGCAAACTAAAAAAATCCCAAATCGGTTCATTTTTTCAGGATTGGCAAAAGTTCAAGGTTGCACCTAAAGTTAGGTCAGCCACATTTCATGACACTGAAAACCGATCTTAAAGCGTGAAGCTAAGAGAATTTTAGGAACTTGGAGGGATAGATTTATGAAGTTTATGAACTATCGATCAGGCCATTCAACTGATGGGCAAACAGAAAAAATATTAGAGAGGGGAAAAACTTATGCGATAATCGACCTTTTTAGTCCCCGTAGTGACTTTCCCAGACCTAACTTGACTAGAGAAAGTATTCTCGGATGTGATTAAAGGTCACTTCTTTCTTTCTGAAATGACAAAAAATCCCTAAAAAGCATTATTAATTTTTCAAGAATTTTCAAACAAATTATCGACTTCCCTACGTAGTGACTCTCCCACACCTAACTTTACTGAAAAAACTATTCTTGGGCTGTGTTTTAGAGTTAACTCTATCATCCTCAAACTTCAAAAAATCTCTACAAAGCATCATTAATTTTTCACGAATTTTCCAACAAATTATCGACTTCCCCCCGTAATGACTCTCTAGTGAATTCAGGTCTGGGAAAGTCATTACTCTACCGTGTTCCTATATAATCTGTAACCATGGGCGCCGCCAGGATTAGTTTCAGGGGGGTGCATACAGGCAGTGGCGGCACGTGGATTGTTGTATTGGTCCAAATTACTAATTCAAGAAGTTGAATGAATGCCCCAAAATTTCGTGAAGCGTTTTTCAAATCACTCTCCATTGTCCACAGAACATGTCGTCCAAATATCAGAACGCCGCCTCACTTCAATAACTTGATTCAAACAGTAGCTTACTTAAAAAAATAATAATAATAATAAAATGAAGAATAATGTTTTCAATGTATTTCTGACAGGGGGGTGCAAGTGCACCCCCTTGCACCCTGCTGCCGGCACCCATGTCTGTAACTCCTATTTATCATTATTAATGCTAAAGTGCGTTATTTTTTTGAAGATAAAAGTCAAAATGACATTATGTTGGCAATACAATGTAAAATTGTCAATGCTTTCAAATTTTTTATGTAGAAAAGGCTTGTGTTGCCAACATAGTTACTAAATTTTTGACTTGGGGAATTATCTTTAAAAAAAAAACAGACTTTAAGTACTCTTGAATAATATATAAATCTGTGTTTTTGTCCCTAATACTTAGGTTGTAGTTTTATTTAATGTCTTTATCCATAATAAGAAATGCTTCAGCGTAATTTTGTCTTGGACAGGCTACCACTTGAAGGCGTTTGCCATGCATTTTTAGCACACCAATCTGACTGTTTAAGTCTACAAAATTTTGTAAATGTACTCGTAAGGGGAGTTTTACGTCATATATTTTTTTTAAAGTCGTCTGCCCTGGACGAGCTACCACTGGAAGGCGTCTGCTCAAGACGGGCTACCACTGGAAGGCGTCTGCCGCGTGTTTTTAGGTTTCTAATATAATTCTCTACATGCCCAAAAATTTTTATTTGTGTACTCGTAAGGGGGGTTTTTGATCAAAATTCCCTTATTTGGGGGGCGGTCACAGGTGCGGGCTACCACCCATCGCTGGCAGACGGGCGGTTTTTGGTTACGTATGATGAATTGTTTCGAGTACTCATAATGAAAATTTTGTGCCCGATGAGGGGGGTGATTTGACGCTGGGCCACCGGTCTCTTTTTGCATATTCTTGCTACAATTTTTCTGCAGATTTCTTCGTTTTAACGTTTTGTAAAGTTTTGCTGTGGGAAAAAACCAAATAATAAACTTGCTGACAGCTGATGGCAGGCAATTTTTTTAATTAAAAATAATTTTTGACACCAAAATTATCACTTCTGATTGGTCAAAATTAACAGGAGGAAAATAGCCATGGTAAAATGAATGACCCACTTCCATAGATGCCTATAATACCTAAGACTTTTATGACGTCATTGGATTGAACTGTCAAAAACACCGTGAGTAGGAAAGAGACAAAAACAAAACATTAACAATATTTTTGCATATCACACATTGTAAAAAGTGGACCATCTTATGCATTTGTTTTCAATCCTAGATAATAACCATGGTTCCAATCAATGAGCTGTTCCAATATTTGCAATCACCTGCCATTATAGAAAATCATGTGGTTTGAATCGTTTGAATTACCTAATATGTTTCATCGTCAGTGACGGACTGGCCCGGCGCCCTTAAGATTTAGCGCCCTGTCGGCATTGTTTAGTTATAAAATATAAATAATATCAAATTAAGGTTTAAAAATATTTTTTAATAAATTCGGAATATCGATTACTTATTAATTTAGTGCTCTCATATTAATAAGAATTTCGAGTTTCCATTAAAGTTTTATATTAAATTCTGGGACTTTTACCGCGCTCTGTGAATTAGGTTAGGGTTGTATTCCAATCGTCATGCTATTCTTGTGCCGAGAGCCTTCCGCCCGACAAGCACCATCTTGCTCGTGCCTTGGGCTCTCCTCGTGTATTCGGTCTAGTGAAGATTATAGAGCAGATTACCAGTGAAACAGTTTGCAAGTCTTGCAAAAACTGTATTTATTGCAGTTACACTAGGCTATCAATCAAATTCAATCTTAGAACCAGTTTGACACGGTCCAAGTGCTTGGTCGAAGTGTACTTGGATGAGAACTTGGATCAAGTTGGAAGCACGCTTACTTACTTGGATTAACAGTTGGTACCATCCCAGTATCGTCCAAGTGACGCGCGCACAGCGTCCAAGGGTACTTGATCCACGTACACTTGGACCGTGTCAACCTTCACGCCTATGGTTATCCAATATTTTCGAAAGCTTACAAATATTTATCGACTATCAATGTCAAACAAGCAAATTAGTTGTGATCGAAGCTCAAAAAGCTGAACAATATTTAAATCAATTACGAAGTAACCTAAATCACAACAACCTGGAAGTGTTTATGATAATGTCTGTGGAAAAAATTTCACTCATGTCATTAGACAATAACGAAATTATAAATAATGTTGCTAAAACTAGCGAAAACCTCAATAAAATGTTGATTTTTTTTCTTGGAAAACAAATAACGGTTCGATAATTTATTCTTGTCGATAACATGAGCCTAACTTTCAATTAGTAGATATAGGGTCACTTGAGCCTCGGAACTTTCTCGATGCCGTGGAAAAATCGGTGGATTTTACTGGTTTTCACTGGTTTTAGGCTGGATAAGCTGTTTTTTTGTTGGATTTTCTGGTTTTCACTAGCTAAACCAACATAAATCCAGTGAAAAGCAGTGAAAATCAGCACAAAACCAGTGAATACTAGCACAAACTAGCTGAACCAGCATAAAACCAGCAAAATCCGCCGATTTTCCCACGGTATCGAAAAAGTTCCTAGGCTCAAGTGACCCTATACTTACTTCAACTTTTTCTTGGTGATGGCGCACCATTTAGAAAATCGCCCGCCGTTAATTCAGAACCCAGTCCGTCCCTGTTCATCGTGATATAGCTATTTGATCACGATTCGGGTTGGTAGAATGAGTGCAAAGAAAATGTATTTCTATCTGTTTCTACAACAGGCTGAGAGAAAGAGATGAAAATATACTTAGTGTGAATTAAATCTACCAATCGGAAACGCCATTAGACAAATATCCCAAAATAATCCAATTCTAACAGAAACTTGCCTGTATTTCCGAAACCTTACTATTTAGGTATAGGAACATGATACATCATTTGTAAGGGATTTTAATTGCCTTTCATAATATACAGGGTGTTCTATTTAAAAAAGTGCACTTTTCATCATTTTTGTACCTGGCAGCACAATTACTAATTTTGACCAACCCTGTATAATGTAGAACAAATTTTCTTGCTCAAAAGTAATATGCAGGACCTCCCTAAGTTATATCCAAAATTTAAACTTTCTACGAATCTCAGGGACGTAGTAATACAAATTTAACTAGAGCTATGTTTTGAAGAAAAAATAAAGAAATTAATTAATAACTCTAAAATCACTAGAGATAGGTATAGTACAGTACAGTATTATACAAAAATGATCAGAAAGTAATAGCGGAGCGAAAAATGCAATAATATACAGGGTGTCTCATTTAAAATTTCAAAGTTCATATTACTTTTTGGTATAAGCGGCAACGTCGCATCGTTGAAATTATTTTAGAATGATAGATCAGGAGCAATTACTTGGGCATGCAAATTTTTAAAAATATCCAACATTCCGTTTTCCATAAACGTCTAACCTACCATCGACCATCAATGACCCTGTATAAGGTTATAATTATACACCAGTGCGTTCGAAAACACACCAGAAAAAAAATACTCCTCTGACCACGTGACCATATACCCACTCTCACCCTTGGGTAAAATCTAACCCTTTTTCGAACGCACTCTTATAGGTAGATGAAAGGTGTAAACACAAAAGTGGAGCAGTTTTAGCTAAATTATTGTCAGAAAGGCCCCGCACACATCTTATGGGATTTTGGTGCCGGGTCAAATTTGATGAAATTTTGGTATGTTGTTCTGCTTGAGGTCCTGATCAAATATGTCCATGGGTACAAATGATTCCTATGATTAGTTTTTGAGATACAGAGTGTTTAAAAAGCTGAATATTCGATTTTAGTTCTGTGCTCACCAAACTATTTCTTGGGGCTTCGACAAAAATGAGTAAGACGAAACAATATTTTTAAATAAATAAATGCTTGCACACATAATACATCTTAATGATTTTGTATATAGGGTATTCGCACGTTTCTATGGGTACATTCAGGCGGTGCCAGCGGCTAAGTTCGGCCACTCATCAGGGACTTTATTCTCGAAACAGGAGCAGCGTTCTCATGAGAACGAAGGTTCTGTCTTCGTCGTCTGTATTCATATTCACATAATACTGACAATGACAGAGCAATCGTTCTCATGAGAACGCTGTTCCTCGGTTTCGAGAATAAAGTCCCTGCTGAGTGGCTGAGCTAAGCCGCTGGCACCACCTGAATGTACCCTATTTCAATTTTTTTGGCCTAATCATTTCTGGAATACTTACCAGTTAGATGCATTGTATAAAAAACTTAAATATTTGGCTTTCCCAGAAAATATATATAATTTTCTGCTTTATAAGAAAATAATGCTAAGTTATCACACAAAATGCCACTTGAGTAAAGTAATACCAAAGTCTGGTAACTCTCGGCCGTAGACTGGACCGCCAGATCAACAGAAGTCTGGGGTAACAGTAACGGTGTAAAGCCTAGAAACAACTTAGTCACACAATATTGAAGAAATGAAGTAGTGGGTAAGTTGGGGCTGTCCAATCACTGTTAGTGGACAATGTCTGGCAAATCATTTACATCTGCTGCTCCAGCATCCCTAACATTCCTCCGCTTGGAAAATTAATAACCGGTTGATGGCGATCATAGATTAGAAACCATACTATAGTAGCAACGTGACAGCACATTCCAACTACTCTGGCACCAGATCGACATGGACAATAATATCCCAATATTAAATTCCTTTTCGTAATTGATGAAAAGCTGATACTTAACAGAATTCCTGTGCCGAGATTTTATTCTTATTCGTAACAAATAAGCATCGTTTAATCTTGTATCGTATTCAAAACAACGATTCCCATCCTCTTGGTTATTGTCTTGAATGTATGATGGGGCTAGACGCAATTGAAAAACTCCGAAAGTTAGATGTTGAAGGTCTTCTATGGGTAATATTGGAAAATCGAGCTGATCTTCATTAAGAGGTTCCCATATTCCATGCCTCCGAAGTAATCCTTTTCTTTCCAGTCTTTCCTGCAATATGTTGCACTGTTGTGACTTCAATGACATTTCACGGGCCAAATACTCTGTCGCTTCTTCCATAACAGTTGAGGGATGATATTTGTTTATCAAAGAACATGCTATCCTGATGTAATTGTGAATGTGTGGAATACTGTTATTAGGAATTTAGTTTCTAAATATTTTGAATATTGATTTCAGACGTCCATTTGGGATTCAACTTGCGGGCATTTTAACTGGATTTCCAATGTCTTGTAAGAATTCCTGAGCATCTCTTTAACCACGATCTAGTACAAACATGTCTTCATCTTGAAATAATTTCGAAGTTGTCCAAGATCATTTTGATATTCGCGGGTTAACATTCTTGCATCGTTGCTACGAGAATTCGAAAAGTATGGCCCGTGCACATCTATTATGTAACCATATATCCGGGGAAACAATCCAAGCCGGCTTCAAGAGATGATATATGATTTATGTACCGAAAATGATTTCCTAAGAACCTGAAAGTTTTTATTCTTTTGAATTTTCAAGAACCTACGTTCCGTCAGACCGTCAATAAAAGCAATCGCTTTTGGTAGCTGAGGCTCCGGATTATATAGTTGATTAGCGAAAGGGGTCACATGTTCTCTAATGAATCGTTCGCGTGACATATGATCATATCTTAAGTTTTGATTCACAAAAGTTGCTAGAGAACCTGTAACTTTTGCAATGACGAAACTAGTTGTTTGTCTACTTGGATAGAAAAACATATAAGATCTTTTTCTGTTATTACTCTTGACCTGTTATATCTGATTATTATTACAACTATCAAAATCAGCGTTGAACTGTTCTTTTGTTAATGAGGTGAAAGACTTCATCTCATCGTCTGTTTAATTATTTTCATCATCAAACTTGTTTCAACCGTTTACGTTATTTCGAAGTTGAGAAATTAAAGCATTTAATTCGAAGCCTTTAAGTATATAAGGCCTCATGATACCCCTGAAGCCATTTTGCAAGGGAGCTACCACCAGTTGATCAATAGTCAAATGACCGGGACATATTATCTGCAACCATCAGGAATAAAAATGTCTTTTCTTGCAAAACAATACAGTTGGGACAGTGGCTAAAAAGTAGGTATACCTTGAAAACAGTTGATGGATCGGGATCTTCAGCATAAACTTGAAGCTCTTCTAAAATAGGTAGGAACTTTGATAGCACGTGAAACATATTCGAGAGTTATCATTCGGATCCTCGTCCAGAAGTTGCAGTTCTTGCCTTCGATTAACCGCCGTGTTTCTAAGCTCCTCATTTTGGACAAAAGGAATCACTGGTCGAGAAGCATTGACAGATTCACAAACACAACAATTAAATCTGAGACGTCATGTCATTTCAAATACCGTTAAGAGCATTTATTCTATCATAATTATATATTATCATATGCAAATGGTATATCCGTTAAAATAAATAAATAAAAATAAATAATTAAGCAAATGCACAAAATATCAGAAACTGTCAATACTCTGACTGTTGTAAACTACTTGACAGCATGGCTGACTGGAATAAAGCAGAATTTTTTTTGTATAAAGCAGAACATTTCATCAAGAATATTTTGTGAGAAATGCCAAATAATAAAGTTTTTCATATGCAGCCAACTTTCAAGTACAGACTCCCTGTATTTGGCAAATTCAGTTGAACACTGCAACGATCTTTTAAATATTCGTAATTTTGTATAAATAGAAATAAAGAAATATTTTGAAATTTTTAACTACATTGAATCGTTTTATAAGTACTTATTCCGAAAATGATTGAGCCAAAAAAATTGAAATAAAAACGTGCGATACACCCTGTATACAAAATCGTTTAAAAGTAATATGTGTGCAAGCATTCAAAGTCAAAGTCAAAAATAGCTTTATTGTATAAACCTTAGTTGTTACAAAGCCTTGGTAAAAGAGAACAAAAAAAAAAAAATAGTAGTTAAATACAAGACATAAATAATAATAAATTAACAATGCAGGTTAAAATTAAAACACTAGTCAATAAAACTTAATCAATACAACATAAAGTTTAATAATAATACATAAAGAAGACTTACAATATACATGCATATAAATGGACAAAATCAATAAACTGCAAACATCCAGACAGAAAACACACTATACTATATATCAGTCAAGAACAGTCTCATAAAATTCAGCCAAAGTATAATATGCCCCAGGTGCTAATACCCTTTTTACTGCTTTCCTGAATTTTTTTAAGCAATTAATCCTCCTAACCTCTGTGGGCAGATGGTTAAAAAGTTTTCTGCCCTCATATAAAAAAGACCTTTTAACAAGTTGAGAGTGAGGAAGATTCAATGAGAAAGGATGACGGGTCGGATATGGTCCAATGTGGTTAAGTTCATTCCTATATTTTTTAAAAATTAAAGTTACAGTCTCCAGGATGAACAATGAGCAAAGGGTTAATATTCCACACTGGCCAAATAAACCACGGCAGGAGTCGTGGACTTTTGCAGCACAGAGATAAAGAATTGCTCTCTTTTGCAGTAAAAATACTGAGGTAAATAAATATTGAGAGCACGCACCCCAAAACGCGATGCCGTAGCGAAGATGGGGTTCTATTATAGCATAGTACGAATTTCTGGCCATAGCGAAACCTAAATTGTGCCTTATTACCTTAAGGGCATAACATCCAGAAGAAATTTTTTTACATACCTTAGATATATGTTCCTCAAACCTCAAGGAACTGTCAATGGTTAGGCCCAGAAATCGGTTAAATTCAAGAGTTGGGAGTGGTAAAGCATCCATAGAAATACCCTGAACAATACATTTAAAAGATAGGATGCTTGTTTTTGTTGCATTAAAACTTAGAAAATTAGAATCACACCAATTCTTAACTTCCAACAGATCGTTAGAAATGCTGCTGGTTAACGCTGCCAGATCTACACCATGCCACAAAATAGTTGTGTCATCAGCAAACATAGTGCAGGCCCCCTTCATAGGAACATGTGGCAGATCGTTGACATATAGTAAAAACAGTAAGGGGCCAAGAACAGAGCCCTGCGGAACACCAGCATTGATCTTCCCTTCCCGAGAATTTTCACCATAAAATGACACTGTTTGAACTCTATCACACAAATAAGACTCAAACCATCTCAAGGACTTGCCCCTAAATCCATACCTTTCCAGCTTCCTGAGTAGTATTCCGTGATTCACGCAATCGAATGCCTTCGATAAATCACAGAAGACCGCCGCAGCAATATCGCCAACATTCATCCTCCTGTAAAGATGTTCGAGAAAGTTGAAGATGGCATCCCCAGTGTCATTGCCGCGCTGAAATCCAAACTGATGCCCACTCAAGATGTTGTATTTATCCAAATATGACATTACGCGGGTCTTGATCAGTTTCTCGACAACCTTGGCCAATCTGGGAAGCAGAGCTATAGGACGATAGTTGGAAGGGTCATCAGCATTCCCACCTTTGTGCAGAGGTACAATCATTGCTCTCTTTAAGCATGCTGGAAAAATCCCTGTTAGAAATGAGTGGTTTATGGCATCCACCAAACTGTTCAACACCTTAATTGGAAGCGCTAACAGGATCCTCAGGGAGATCTTATCCCATCCAGAAGAGGTTTTGTTCCTGATTTCAGAAAAAAAACATCTTTTAGTTCCTGCAAACATACAGGTGCAAGAAAAAACGTGTTAGATACATTTATGTGAGGTAGGTACTTCAATGGATCGCCAGCTTTTGGAACAGTATCAGCCATTTATTTATGTAAAAGTATTGTTTCGCCTTAATCAATTTTGCAAAACCCCAACAAATAGTTTAGGTTAGGGTGTCCCACGGTGGATGGCGTATTAGACGTTTATGGAGAACTAAAAAACAGATCATTTTTAAAATTTGGCAACCGGGATAAACGACCATAACCTACACTTTAAAAATATTTTTGTTTATGCGGTGTTGCCGCTTCTACTTTAAACCAGTGGCAACATCGCTATTTTAAATAGAATACCCTGTATATGATTGCATATTTAGATTCTACGTAAAATTCTGAGCAGATTTCATGTGATATATCCTATACCTATAAGTTCAACTGTTTTGGAAATATGAACAGTTCAAAATTGACTTTTTGCAACTTTGACAGGCTGTAAAGCCTAAACGGTTAATTTAAGAGGAAAACCGATTTCACATTCCCATCTTAGATTTTCATAAAATATCATTTGATACTGACTGTGAATTTAATCCATGATTAAAAATTCCAATTAAATTTAATCTCCGGTTAAATTCAAAGTTGGTGTCAAATGATAGTTTATGAAAATCTAAGATATGAATGTAAAATCGGTTTTCCTCTAAAATCAACCGTTCAGGTTTTACAGCCTGTCAAAGTTGCAAAAAGTCAATTTTCAACTGTCAATATTTCCAAAACAGTTGAACTTAGGTATAGGGTATATCACATGAAATCTGCTCAGAATTATACTTAGAATCCAAATATATGTAATCACATACAAGGTGTTCTATTTAAAATAGCGATGGTGCCACTGGTTTAGAGTAGAAACGGCAAGACCGCATAAACAAAAATATTTTTTAAGTGTAGATTATGGTCGTTTATCCCGGTTGCCAAATTTTCAAACTAATCCGCTTTTTAGTTCTCCATAAACGTCTAATACGCCATCCACCGTGGGGCACCCTGTATATTAGAAACAAATATAGAGCATTTCATTTAAAAAAGTTGAAAGTACGCAAAATTTCAAATTTCTTACAATAAAATTTTGTTTTTGATGATGGATTCTGAAAATTTAGTTAAAACTGCACAACTTTTGTGTTTCCACCTATCATCTACCTGTAAAGGTGAAGGCTGCAGGTGGGGTGTCAAACAGTGTTGCCAACTTGGTAAAATAATTACCAGATCTGGTAATATCGACCCCGGTTTTAGTAATGAAGATTTTCAAAATATATCTAGTAATATTTCTGGTAATGTGACATTTCATTCCAGCAAAATTCTGGTATTTTCGCATTAGCAATCAATAATCCATTTTTCTTGAATTTATTGCCGTTTGTACCGTCCATTTTGAGCGACGTTTATTAATAATCAATGCTTAAAGTGACATTTTTACATGTTAGAATTTGGCATTGGACATTTGAATGTGAAATTTTAACCAATAGGAATGGAATCCGCAAAAAAAATCGCTATTTCGCGTCTATGGATGGAGACTAAAAAAATATTCTTAAATAGTTATGCCAAAGGTTACCAATATACCTATTGGGGCCAGTTTATTCACCTTCTGATAAACTGTCAGGTATGCAATTTGACCCATATAAAAACGAAATTTGTTATCCCATTGGTTGGCCAGTTTTCCGCCGACCAATAGAATTATAAAACGGTATTCTTATCCTTGCAAGGAGCTTATCTGAAGATGAACAAACCAAGCCTAAGTATGTTTACCAATATCTGTAATGTTATGTCATACAGAATGGATTTTTTTTACAATATGTATTTGTTTATAGGTATCCTGTGTATACATCAGGTATGCAGTGTTATTTTATCTGAATAATTTTTATTTTTCCATACTAGATATTGTTGTTATTGCATTTTTATTTTGAACCTAACGAAAAAAACTTAAAATAAATAATGAAATCTAAAAATTTTAGCACAATTTTTGTTTAGCAACAAAGATCTATAGTCCAACAAATACCATTTTACAGTCACGTGATTTTTCTCTATCCTTGTTGAATACACCTCAAACAGCGGTGATAGTAAAATTGACAAAAAAATTGCTGTCTAATTATTGTTCATAATATTCTTACCTGAAATAGAATCCGTCACTGTCATCAATTAGTTTGTCAAAGTTATTTTCGAAAATAATACAACAAACAAACACAGCTAATAATTTTGACCATATTAACCTTTTTCCAACTCGAAAAAAAGCAAATAGAAAACGGGTACCCAGTTAAAGTTCAGAATGTATTACAACAGACAGCGGATGTGACAAAAATGAAGTCTCGCAACAATTGCAAGTATTAAAATTGCCCTCTGATTGGTCAATACTACTTCAGAAACGCGTTTGTAAAATGCTAGTGGGAACATATATTAAAATTTAATAGTAATTAACCACCAGTAGCTTTTTGTAGGTGATATCAACGACATACGTTTTTTGCCACCAGTATCACGTGACTTTAAAATGGTATTTGTCGGACTTTAGTAATATTCTGGTATTGGCAGGCAGGATTGAGAAAAATCTAGTAATATTCTGGTATTCCAAGTTTTATAATCTGGTAAAATGGCCATTCAAATAGTTGGCAACACTGGTGTCAAATTATAACCAGACACCCTGTACATACAAATAGAATAGGCTAGAGGTCCGTGATAAAATGACGCCATGAAATAAAATTCTGTTATATACAAGCCCTGGTAAACCCGGAAAAATTGGTCGATTTAATGTTGATTTTTAAAATTATTTTTTTTTTTATCCAGGGGGGCCATGGCCCCCATGGCCCCTCTTGGATCGCGCGTTACAGATTCACAACAAGATGGCGAATAATGCATAAAAAGGATTGTCGCCTGAATGTGATTTCATTCAGGAAGCATTTCTAAAAATTACCGGTAAATAAATTTGTCGGGTTAAATTACCAAAATTACCGTTACCGCGGTAACGTTACCACACTTTAATCTCTTACTTGATTGTAAATAAAATATTTCCATACTTCCGAATAATTTTGCGGAGTAATTGTGATCAGACGTGTTTAGGTCGAGCTCAGTGTTTTTTGGGATTTACAACGTAATATTTACTCAAAAATTTCCATTCAAAGACGTCCAATGATAAGAAGCACAATGGTCGAGATATAAACAACCAAATAACAAAACCCTTAGATTATATATAGTTAGCACTAAAAGATGAGTAATCAACTTCCAAATATGGTACAAAGATCTCTCTCCAAATATTTAGATTTTGTCTCTCTTACTTTGTTTACGCTGGTTTTCTATAGTACGATTTCCAAGAATCCGTTTACATTTTGGATCTTTAGACATCTCTCTCTAAGGCTAAGGCAATATGTAAACGAAAAGAACACTATACAAGTCTAGCTAAACAGAGTATATTGTTTGGGTGGTTCCCAATAGCAACCGATTGCCGTACCTGCGTAAATGTCAATATATATTATTGTGTGTTTTTTTTATCGACTTTTTTGGGTGTTTTACCAGTGGCGGCTCGTGGTATAACATATTGGGGGTGCACATAATTTGTAATTCATAATAAATGCCGAAAGAGGGATGTCCGCCGCAGGCGCCGCCGGAGGCGCGAAATATTTCGGGGTGCCACGCCCAGAAGTGTTTATTTTAGGCCTTTAAAAAAATAATTTATTGTAAGTGATCGTATGAGTTATGTGATGTGTTTACCTACCAATAATTAAAAATATTGTTAAGGGATTTCATATCTACCCTACCAAACAACCAACTAAGCTCAATTTAATACTTTTTTCGGTCTATCAAATCGTGGAAATTGAAGGATCTTATATCAATAAACTAGAAATTAAGTAACAAAGTAACTTACCTCGCTGAGTACATCGTCCTGGTCTAACAATTGTTTTTATACATAAATGTATTATAGTTTTCAATCTCACAATTCTCACAGACACGTTTTGTATTGAAAATGAAGTCGTCTGTCCTTTTTTGAGATAAATTCTTCAATTACCAGTTCGTTAAAATTTGGAATTTCTTGAATCATTTGTTTCTCAATAGATAACATTGCGAGGGCAGTTAGTCTCTCCTGTCCCATTGTACTTCTAGGGAAAGTTTTTATCCGTTTTAATGTGGAGAAGCAACGTTCCGCTTCTGCGGTTGTCATAGGCATTGTTATAATCGCTTGAAGCACTGAAAATGTTTCAGAGAAATCTGCTTGCAAATTATTTTCAATTAAAAACTTAAGAAAGTGGACTGCTCCAGAAACTTCTCCAAAATCTCCTCTTCTGTATATTATTTCCAATTCTGTCTTTAATTTGTTTTTATTCAAAAATGGAAAGCTTCGAACTGCTGAATCTAAATGTTGCATAGGAAAATTTGATGAATACGTTTCAAAATTTTCCACTGAAAATAAGTGTGCTATTTCCAAATCGCCTGTGAATGAAAACCTTTTTTTTATTTCTGCAATTATGGTGTCACACACTTCTTTAGCTTGTACAGTCGTGGAAACATAGGAATTTCTCTCATCCATCTTTCTTCTTTTCCTAGCTTGACTCTCATCAATATCTGCTAACTCGATTTCTCTAATAGTATGTATATTATCTCTTTCTTTTTGAATATTTTTTTCAAACTCAGTAATGTTACGTTTCACAGTTACGGAATCAGTTGCCCTTTTTTGTAGCTGTGAATATAAAATATCAACGTGGGGCATCACACGATGAAACACTGTTAACCAAAAAACAAATTTACGGTCATGTAATAACCTTAAAAGTGCACCTGCCTTTCTGATGGTATCAGATTGTCTGGATGTAGATTGTATTTTTTCCATACACTCTAGAAGTGATTCTTTGTTTTCATAAACAGTGTTAACGGTTCTGATTTTGAAGTTCCACCTTGTAGCAGATGTTCCTAGAGCAGCTCTAGGAACCCTATTTCCAACCACTTCATCTAATATGGCCACTCTTTGTGGAGAATTTGAAAAAAAATTGGTAATGTCACTCAGATCTGCAAAAAATATACGTACATTTGCACCACCATGGGCGCCACTCATGACACTTGCTCCGTCATAGCTTTGGGAGATTAACTGATCAGGATTTTTTAAAACATAATTTAAAGATTCTTCTATGCAGCCAGCTAAAGCAACAGCATCGTGATCATTTGGTTTTATAAAAGTCCAAAATCGTTCAACAGGTGTGCCGTTTGGTAGAGTATAACGGTAAACTATAACCATTTGGAAAATATTTGAAATATCACTTGTTTCGTCACTCATAACGGAAACAAAATTTGAAGAAGCAATTTCTTTTTTGATATTTGCTTGACAGACCGAAAGCATACATTCCAGTAAGTCATTTTGAATGTCTTTTGACGTGCCTTTAAACACGGTAGGTTGCTGCAAATGATCCCTCAGTGCTAAGTCCAATTCGGCAGAAAAATTTATGAGGCCTCTAAATATACCTGGGTTCAATGAATCTTTTTGTTCATCGTGTCCACGGAGAGCAAGTTCAAAAGCACCACAAAATTTAATGCAGTTGATAATTTTAGATAAGACATACCGATTATTCTTTACTTGCTCGTTATGTTTCTCAATGCTTAATCGGTATGCACTATTTAATTGCTGCCGAATATCTTGTTTACCCAATAAATTAAATCCTAGCTTAGCAGTAAGATGTGATTTCGAGTTTTGATGTTTTTTAATTTTTTCGGATAAATGTACTAAATCTTTAACGCCGGATTTTGTCCATTCTGATGCTTCATCGCTTCCAAATAACAAACAGGGAAAACAGTAAAGACTATTACTAACATCACAACCGCACAACCAGTCAGTTTTTTCGTAAGTTTCCATTTTAAAAGTTCGTTTATAATCACGACTTTTGCATTTTGTTATGTTGGTGATTATTAAATTTGGCTTTGGACGGCCGACACATTTGATTTGGATTTTTTCCTCCAAATAAAGCGAAGAAAATTTAATTGTTTTTAAATATTGCACGCTAAGGCTATCGGGGTTCAGAAATCCCGCCATTCTACACACAGTTTTCAGTTAAATCGCGCTCGAAATCGAAATAAATATAAAACAACCGCTTCCGATCCCAAAGTGCACTGACTGCTACATGTGCACACCAGCCAGCTTAAAACATCGAACGTCGCTAGACCTTTGCGGGGAACAAAGAGTGCGGGGGGGCATAGTTCCACCAATTGGATTTAATTGAAATGTGCAGTGAACGGGGCGATCAGGCGACGCGGTGGACGCTGTGATTCCAGCGTTGCCGGTTGCGTTTGTTTTGCTGGCGCATTTGGCCACTAATTTTTTAAATTAATACTTTACAGGTAGAATGTTATAATTTGAAGAATGATAAAATTAAATTTAAAGTTGTTTGATATTAATTTGGGAGTGCACGTGCACATGTGCTCTTATGGAGAAACCGCCACAATTCCACTTTAAAGCAGTGAAACTTTCACTGCTTTAAAGTGGAATTGTTTAAAAATTTATCATTTACATGTTTATACATTTCGTGAAAGTTTCTTATTCAGGATTTAAAATTACTAATAAGTGTGTAGTGTGTCAGAAAAGAGGAAAACTAGCGGATTGTTTATCATTTCACCCGTTAGTAAACAAAACTTATGACATCGACATGATTGAAGGGAAAAAAAACAGTGTCGGAGGTGCATGTAGGCCACAAAAATACAACATGGTACATATTTTAATTATGTATTTCTATTTAACACTATTTTTTAGTATTCCGAATAATTTATGATATGGAAAAAACATGGTTAGGAGCAATAAATTTAAAATCCAGCTCAGTAAGCAAATGGACGTATGTTTGTGCAGACCATTTTAGCAGTGGAGACTATAAATTTTCAAAAACTGATGCTAAAATTTTTAAAGCCCCTACTGTTCCTGTTGTTGCAAGCATCAGCGCTTTTAGAGTACTCTCCAGGTTGAGGGGTACTTGTCGAGGTACTCGTTCATAGGTTTAAGTATGTCAAAAAAAATCAATAATTTTGATTTTAGAATGAATGAAATGAAATTCGCTCTGACTGGTTTGTGATTTCTCCAGAAACAGACCTATTGTTTTGTCACATTCTCATGTATTTTTTTTGGAAACAGTCCAGTTTGCTTTCAGTTTAAGTGCTCGAATTTATCATTTTTAAAACTACCTTTTTCTGGAATTAAATATATATTTCAGAAAATAATTCTTTTATGCGTACGCTTATGGGAGCCTTTGCTTCTAATAAAATAGCTCTACGTATTTCTTGGGAATACGTAGAGATTCTTAACACATGTTTGTGCCACCTTGCTCCAATGCTTTTAGATAGGGCGTTACCTATCTTGTCACGTTAGTAGATATTAAATCTATGACAAAACCCATGCCCGGCCAACAAAAACGAGAACATACCAGGGGGATTTGAAAAGAATGGCATTGAAAATAATCATGAGGAAGTATCTTATCATGCTTATAATAATATATTGCTAGAAGAGTTAAAAATTAACACAACTATCAAACTACAATAAACTCTCAAACAACTTAAAAATCCCTGACAGTGAAAAATATGACAGACTAGAGATTAGTGTGGTAACATTACCGCGGTAACGGTAATTTTGGTAAGGTAATTTTGGTAATTTAACCTAACAAATTTCTTTACCGGTAATTTTCAGAAATGCTTCCTGAATGAAATCACATTCAGGCGACAATTCTTTTCATGCATTTTTTGTTATCTTGTTGTGAATCTGTAACGCGCTTTCAGCGTCGGCATAAACAAATAGTTATTGATCTAACAAGTGCGGAAAGTGGTGCTTTTCCCCACGCAACGGCAGTTGGCGAACTGTCAAGGGTGGAAAAGACATTTTCCGCAGAAGTTAGGTGTAATGTTTTTCCACAAGTATTTTTGTCCATCACATTTATCAAAAATTGATCAAAAAACCTGTGCAAGATCTAGGTTTTCTCAATGAAAAATAGTTCCTATAGATAGATAGTAATGTGATTTGAAGTAAAAAATATGTAGTACCTATATTTTGAATTAAAACATTGTGCTCGTAGGAAAAACCTATTTCAAAAACCCGGAGTTCTGAGTTTGAGATTATTTGGAATTTCAAAGAGTCAAAGATCTTAAAACACAAAAACCCTACAAAAGCACAACTCTCGCAAAAACCCAAAAAACCAATAGAAATTTTCAGAAACCCGGGCTTTTGCCAACCCTGTGCGCTTAAAGTAATCAATTTTCTTGACAGAGTTATCTTTTATGCTATACTTATTCAGCTCATTATATTTATTTGTTTTCTTTTTACCCTTTAAAAGTAGGTATTTACTTTACTATTTAGTTAAGCACCAGATTAGGAGAATTTATTTCTGTTTACTTTTTGTTTGATTTTCTTTGCTCGTTTCTCGTTCTAGGAATTAGGTTTTATTATTTAACTAGCTAATGACCCGCTGCGTTGCCAGCAAGTAAATACATTTTGAAATAATACACTTCTTTTCAAATTTTGTTGTTGATTTTCTATTTTTTTTTTTTTTTTTTTTAATTCGATATCATAGTCGCTTGCCAGTGAGTTCAGTGACGCATTTCAAGCACTCCAGAGCTGCTCTAGAGCGCCCCGGGCTGTTTATAGGCGTTCCAGTGTATCAGAGTTTTACGCAACCGAACTTTTTTTTTCGGGATTTTTTTTTTTTAGCCTATATCACTCTCCTCTATAGCCGATTCGATTGACCGGATTAGATCGATCTGTTTCAATTTAAGTGAACCACACTGAGTTCGATTCAAGCTGGATCAGTGCACCCTCATCAACAAAAAAATGATCTAGATCAGAAGAAGTTCAGTTAAATTGAACCCAAATCGATCTAATCTGGGTCAATCGAATTCACCTTATACCGGGTGACCACGAGATTACTGACCAAGCTCTGGTTCAGGCATGAATATCAATATCGATTTCAAGTTTTGAGGATGTATATTATTGATATCGATGCAGAATTTCGCTATAAAAACAATCGACTATCGCTTCTGGTTTGACCGCAAGTGCCATCAACTTCAACTTTATTTCAACTAGTTCCCCCTATATTATTACATTTTTGGATTCTATGAGAAATTCTAAGCATATTTTATGTATAATATCCTATACCTAACTTATACAGTTTTCAAGAAAATCGCGATTGAAAATGTCAAAAAATAATTTTTATTTTAGTTTTGACAGCAAACAATGGAAAGAAGGTTGAAGCTTTTACGATATTTTTAACTCATTTTAGAAGCACTAAAGGGTCCCGCCACAAAAATATCAGTTCCGGTTCAATCGAAGGTTTTCGGTCGGTCTACTTTTGAGGTTATGTTACTGCAATAATTTCAATGGTATCCCATACTTAGAACTGAAAATTCGTATTCTAGGAACAATTTTGAATCTTTTTTGTATACGCTTTCCTATACCTAAAGTCTACTGTTTTTGAGATATTTTACAGTATTGTTCACGTTTGCGTCCCTAACTTTTTGGACTATTTGCGACCTTTGGGTAACAGTGCAAATCGGGATTCAAGGAACACATCAAATGAGAATTATCTTTTAAACTGCATTCTGTGTGATCTAATTAAATAAACTTATAAAAAGGATTAAAATTAATGCTGTTAATACTGTTTTTGGTATTCGTTGTTCCAAAGACATCCTTACATCAAGTGTCAAATATCTCAAAAACAGTAGACTTTAGGTATAGGAAAGCGTACACAAAAAAGATTCAAAATTGTTCTTAGAATACGAATTTTTAGTTCTAAGTATGGTATACCATTGAAATTATTGCAGTAACATAACCTCATAAGTAGATCGACCGAAAACCTTCGATTGAACCGGAAGTTTTATTTTTGTTGTGGGACCCTTTAGTGCTTCTAAAATGAGTTAAAAATATCGTAAAAGCTTCAACCTTCTTTCCATTGTTTGCTGTCAAAACTAAAATAAAAATTATTTTTTGACATTTTCAATTGCGATTTTCTTGAAAACTCTTAAAGTTAGGTATAGGATATTATACATAAAATATGCTTAGAATTTCTCATAGAATCCAAAAATGTAATAATATAGGGGGTGATCTAGTTGAAATAAAGAAGTTGATGGCACTTGCGGTCAAACCGGAAGCGATAGTCGATTGTTTTTATAGCGAAATTCTGCATCGATATCAATAATATGCATCCTCAAAACTTGAAATCGATATTGATATTCATGCCTGAACTACAGCTTGGTCAGTAATCTCGTGGTCACCCGGTATAGAGATACGTGGTATTAATTCAAGGTCGGTCCAGCCGTTCTTGAATTCAAAAAATAAAAAAGTTACGTCGGTTGAATGCAAGCCTAAATAAATGAAATATGGCAACGTTGTTTCATGCTGTCAAAAAAAGTTGGGTTATGTTGTTATGTAATGTGAATGAGTTTGTTTACAATTAAATTAATAATTAATTCAAAATTAATTTCTTTTTCCGAGATGCGTAACCTATCCATAAACCTTCCTTGGGATGGCCATTACAACCTACCAAAGTTTCATCGTAATCGGATAAGTGGTTTTGGAGCGCATATCCGGATACCCCGTGAACTTTGATTTTTATATATATAGATTAATTATTGTAATATTTCTATGCGGTTAGATTTTACAACAACCAATATTGAATAAATGGTTGTTTAGGTAAAAAATCCTGAAAATCTATAATCCTTGAACGTATAGGTAACGAACAATTATGATAATATACATAACTGTTTGTTTCATGAAATATTTCCAAAATTACCAAAATTACCAAAATAACCGAAAAATTACCGGTAAATTACCACTGAGAAAGAACAAATGAAAATTACCGGTAAACTTCAATCTCTATGATAGACGCAAAAATATTATGTGTAGGTACTTCTAACCAGTCAAAGGTACAATGATGTGTGTACCTTTGACTAGTCAAAGGTACAACTTTTGTATGTACATTATGTACATAATGTTTGTTTCACGAGGGTTTGTACTTTTGACATTAAAATATGTCAAAAGTGTAAACCCTCTTTAGTTTTTGGAAGACCCTATTACTATGATGGTAAATTTATTATTATTTTTTTTTTTTGAAAGTATGCTAGAGCTAGATACATCCTTGGAAAGTGCATTAGATTCATGCAAAATTGAGTTTGATAGCTGGAATACTTTTAGAAAAATTGAGCCCCAAGTTGAATTATGTTTGTCGGAAAAATGTCAAAAAACTTCAAACTCGATTTTCTCGAAAACCGCAGATAGTAGCGAGTAGCGATTTTAACCAAATACCATTTAAAGCTTTTACCAAGAGCTACAATTTGATTCTTATCTCTTAGGGATTCCGAGAAAATTGAGTTTGAACATTTTGAAATCAAAATCCAAGAGGTACCCTTTTGAAAAATTCGAAATTTTTATTTTTTGATTTTTCGGGTCTAAATTAGTCGAGAAAGACTCTAACATCATTCAACACATGAGCCATCTCTCTAATAAAATTTCATCTATGATACCAGCAATATTATTTGTCAAATAAAACCAAATCCAATGTATACAATGCCTTCTTCCAATCACACTTTAGATACCAAATAGCAGTGTGGGAAACATGTGGGGTAACGAATTTCAACACGGTTCAAGTACTCCAAAACAAGGTATTGAAAATTCTCTATGGTTACCATTGGATTACCAGCTAGTACCGAAAAATTATATAGAGAATTGAGAATACCAAATTTGGAGACAGTGTAATGGGAAAATATCCAACTTTATAGGTTCTTGACCCTAATATTTTAGAGTCATCATTTTGTTAGTTGGAAGCAATAACTTATATTATTGCAAAATGCCCAGCCAGCACAGCTTTCTTGGCAAATATTCCATTAGATTTAAGGTTCATTGTAACTAGGGTAATTATGTCTATGTTGCAGTTTCAATAATAGACGTAACTTTATTATTTATTGTTAAATTATATTGAATAGATTCTACTTTAAACCGTTGACTTGAGCGAATCATTTTACCAACAATGTCACCGGAACTGGCTTCGAGGGAACGAGCTAGTTGTGGGGGCAATGCCGCTAGTTCGCAACGGTGGATGGTCTGTAGCGTAGCTGGTCTCAGTTATGAAAACCAAAAGGAAATCAAGCTTGAGGAATAATATCTGGGAAATAAATGTCTGTTCAAAAAGGTTAGATTTATATGTATTATGTGTAATTATTATTTTGAATATGTTATTATTTTTTTAACTAATGGATAGTGTAAGGTTGAATGATTTTATAGAGTTGTATATGAATGCTAAAAAGTTTATGAGAATATTGGTAAAGAACCAATCGAAAGGCGCGAACATTTAGAAAGGGTTAATAAATTATTAGTAGATGCTGACTTATTAGAAAAGAAGCTTTTGACTTTAGAAACAGAATTAGGTGAAATCGAAAGTGAGCCTGAAAATTTAGAAGGCATTAACAAATATATTAAAGGAATAGAAAAATATCTTAATGCTTCTAGAACTACGCTTTTAGATAGGTTAAATTGTATAACAGAAAAACAAGCAACATTACCTAAAGTTGAAAATTTAAACTTAACCATGTCAGATATATTTGATATTAGAACGGCTGCATCCTTATTGCCTTGTTTAGATGACTCTGAGGATACAACCAAACAATTAATTGATTCTATTCAACTTTATAGTGATATGCTAAAATAATGGATGGACAAAAAATGCTAATTAACTATGTTCTAAAAACTAGGTTAACTCAAAGTGCGAAATTGCGATTATCTTCTACTTATAATACTGTGGAAAACTTAATTGCAGACATAAAAACTCATTTACTGACCAAAAAATCTGCTGCGGCTCTTGCTACTGACCTTCATAGCTCTAGGCAAAATAATAAAACAATAGACGAATACTCAAAAAATATAGAAGAACTATTTATTAACTTAACTCTGGCCCAGGCGGATGGTGACCAAAATAAAATTGCTATTTTGAAAGAAGTCAATGAGAAACTTGCCATAAATGCTTTTTCTAATGGGTTGAGAAATAGTGAACTTCGTACAATTGTAAGCTAGGAATTACTCTTCATTAAAAGACGCTACAATAGGTGCCAAAGATGAAGAAACACTCAAATTTTCTAATTCTCAGCATTCCGCATTTCATTTACGACAAAACACTAGACCACATTATAATAATTCCGCTAGGTGAAACAACAGGGATAATCGAGGAAAATTTCAATCAAATTCTAATAGGAATTCGCATACTAACACTTTTCATAACGATAATTTTTCTCGTGGAAGACCAAGGTATGAAAATAATAGCACTCGAAATTCGAACTATATAGTGGAGTAAAATCACAATGAAATTATGACTTTGAGTGATTCCGAGGTATAACCAGATTAAACCTATATCATCTTGTAAAGGACACTCTGGGGCATAGGAAATGGGAATGTACAACTTTTTTCAGTAGGACTGAACTTTGAAATCGGCCCTTAAACGTGACTGAGCTCAAATTTGAAAAACTACGTTTTTCTAAACATTACCCGCTGTATTAATTTAAGCATATACAATCTAAAATTCTGATTTTTTGCACACTTATACTTGAAACATAAGCGCTTCTAATGACAGTTCAGAAATTTCGAAAAGGTTTAAGGCTTTTTGTTAAAAAGTTAGGAATATAGAATTATCAAAATCGTGCATCTAAAACTTCACCCTGCGGCGAGCTATGTGAATTATTGGAAATTTCTATACATATATATCGAATCAAATGTAGTAAAAGCATTGACGAAGTTTTTGAAAAAAAAATTAAGTCGCTAACTTTAACGGTTATAGAAATATGAATTTTTATCCGGGAGCTTTGAAATGCGCTCTGATGCTGATAGCGGCTAGCGGCTATCATTCTGGAAATCATCTGCGTTAGTGCGTTAGCGTTACATCTAGAAATAAAATAAAAAAATCTATAAACATAAAGTAATTGATTGAATAATTTTTATGAAGTTAGTTTAAATATTTTCTCCTTCGTCATCCTCATATAAATCAGGAACATTATTTTGACAACTTTTGCAGGAACAATCGCTGCAGCATGTTAAACCCTCTTTCAAGCAGACATATTTATTATTTTGACATAATTTCTCTTCGCAAAAGACATTCATTAGTTGCCTTATATCATATCCATTGGTATGGGATCAGCAGTCATCAAAACAGGCTCAAAAATTCCATTATTCCTAGTCCAACCACAGTTAACAGGGTCAAGTATAGGCATAATAGGTATATGACTGGATATCCATATACGCAGTTGATATATGCACCTGAAATTTTGTTTATCGCATAAATACAGCTCCTTTTATTATATATACACCTAGCTCAGTACATGCTGGTAAAATGCATCATCTGTGGGTAGAAGTTCAGAAGCGGATTTATTGGAAGTTGTGGTCAATTGATATCCCAATTCATCGAGGGTTTTTAGGGCCTCGTTCTTATTTCTGAATAGGGCCAATGCATATTTGGTGGCAATATAAGGTTCCAAGAATTTTAGAAAATACATTTTTTGCCTTTGCATTTGTGCTATCGCATCCTGTTGACACATGCAACGCTGGTAATAGATATTTACGATACAAGTGAGTTAACAGAATCATTAAGATACGCGAGTGGAAGTTGCACAACGAGTGCGTAGCACGAGTTGTGTAACCACACAAGTATCTTAATAAGGGTTAACTCACGTGTATTGTACAATATTTTATCTACGCCCTACGCTCTTAACTTTGGAAACACAAAAAAATTTAATTTCAATAATAATTGTATTACCTATTCTAAAAACCAGCTACCCGAATCAACTCAATACCTTTTGTTCAAATAACAATATAAACTTGACCAAATTACCATGAAAACACGATAACACCATCATATCAATTTGATAGTAAATAATATTGATGTCACTATAGTTTCAAATGAAAATGCGTGAGTTAAGAAGCTCTTAACTCACTCAAAATGCGTGAGTTAAGAGCTTCTTAACTCACTGGCGTAGATAAACATTTATATACTTCATTTTCCAGTTTCTGCACTATTTATTGGAATGATCCGTTTTTTATTCCCTTGTCCTAATTCCATAAAAAGGTAGGTTTCTTTCAAAGAACTTACTTCAATAAATTCAGAATAGTGGTAAATAAGTAATAGCAGAACATTTGCATCTGCAGACTTCACCAACACTTTTTTTTGGTGAAGTATCTGATATTCATATAAGAGGTGGATTATAAATCGTGCATCAGTCTCATCATGATTCGATTTCAAATCTTTCAATTCGGTTACAAGGTTACACCAGCCTTGTTGACAGAAAAGCATAACTCTGGGTTTTCAAAACCACCAGCGATGATCAGAGTTTCTTTTATTTGTCAGCTAAATGTTCCAAAATATAACCAGCTACAAATTTCAATAGGGATTCTTCATTTTCTGACAATTTTAAAAAAATTCCGAAACTTCATCATTTTTCTCTTTCCAGAAACTTCATACGCATACGTATCTGCGAAGTTACTTCTTCTGCGTCTTTCCAAAGACTTGACCGATAAAAACCACCGTTATCCTTAGTGCTTCATACGTTCGACCAAGTGAAAGAATTTGCTTCAGAAAAATACATGCGGGTTCATTAAAAGTTAAGTTGAAAATGCTTTATCATTTAGTCCTTGAATAAGTACCATGCTGATTGTGGCAGCGCATCGATGAGTAATCCACGGATCAGGAGGCGATTGAGACGACGGGCATGAGATGATGTTTTATATAATATTATTAAATAGGCTCGTACAGCATATTTTTTTTATTACATATTCTAAAAGAGCATATTGAGTTTAGCAGTTGTGCAAAATTTCATAATTTTCCGAGCCCGTGTTCATATTTAAATAAATTATCAAAACGCTCCAAATTTGAAACACGCGGTGACGTCACTGCATCTCTCATGTTGGTCGTGGAGATGCTGGTACGCACCCTGGTACGTCCGTCACTAAGACATTACGGGCATTGTTTTGACAAGTTTTAAGTTTGGCATTTTTTCTATCCGGTAGAACTGGATGTTTTTCTTTCGAAAATATTAAAGTATATTTGATTAATTCCCTGACTTTCAATATTTTATGAGCACAATTATGGAAGAACCATGCAAAAAGTAAAATTATAGATAGTTCCGGAAACTGTGTCCCAGTACTCCCAGTTGACATTGCGTTATACAAAAACGTGTGTGACGGCCTTTAGCCTGACTAGACTCGAGAGATGACGTTATACCATCTCTCAACGATGAATTTTTGAGGCATAATGTTTTAATATTCAAAGACGCATAACTTTTTTAATATTTATCCAATTGAGCTGAAATTTTTTTTGTGTGCTATATGCGAGTAATACTTCATAAAAATATGAAAAAACGTGGTTAATGAAACTTCACTGAACGAGCCTATTGTATGACGTTGAGAAGTTACGTTGAAAATTGTCAAGATGATGAATTGTGTAAATTACTAATAATTACGAATAGTTAATAAAGTTATTTTGTGCTACAATTGTGTGATTATTGCCAATACCAGTAGGTAGCACAATTGGCGACGAGAAGTGGTCTACTTACACGTGAAAAAAAAAAGAAAAGAAAAAAAGAGGTGAGTAAACCTAGGAGAGAATGTTTTGTGCTTTGTGTTTTACTGTTACCCTGTTTGCAGGGCAGGTCAAGAACTGTTACCCTATAGGGCAGTAAAAAGTAATAAAAAAAAGAAACTGTTACCCTATGATTAGGGCAGTTCAAAATAATTTAAAAAAAACTGTTACCCTATGATAAGGGCAGTAAGTAGCAATTAAAAAAAAAAAAGAAACTGTTACCCTCAGGGCAGTTGAAATCCGATTTAAAAAAAACTGTTACCCTTTCCTTTAAGCCTTCTACAGACGGTCCGGCAGGCCTGTCAGTTTCAACTGAACAGTTCGCCTGAAGGCCGGTCAACGGCGCCCGCAGAATTTGTCACAGGGGGGGGGGCAAATAAACTGCTCTTGGGGAAATCGTGGAAAGCGCACCGCAGGCGGAATTTTTTTTTTGGGCCACACCCAAATTTTGCTAATTGTAATTAATATAATAAACATTAAAAAATAAAACAATTTGGAAATACTTTTATTTCGGACGGAAAAAAAAGTTAATTCTCTGTATCTTTTGATAGGTGCACAAATTACTATTCCTTTAAGTATTTATATTAAAAGCCAGGGGGGGGGGCATATGCCCCCCCTGCCCCCCCCCCCCCCACCGGGCGCCCATGAGGCCGGTTGCCGGATGGACTGATGACCCTACAAATGTTCAGGCGTATCTGATACTTCAGTCTCAATCATCACGGCCTCTACTGACGACGACGCGTTATAAGCACTTTTTGGTTTAGTACTAGTATACATATTTGTGAGAACAGTAGAGTCCGTACAAGAAAGATCGTTTTCCTTCCATTTTTCTACCAGCTTCTTGCCATGGTCGTGGAAGTTTTTCGATTTGGCTTGCCGCAGGCACGACTCGCCATGATAAATAGCGATAAATTCCGCCAAACACCTGTTTTCTATTCCGCGTGACATGGCGTAAGCTCACTACTCACTACTGAAACTATGTGAAATGATAGCCCAACGGCCCGACAGGCGGACAGTGCCATACACACGTTCAGACTTGCCTTTGGGTACGTGAGGCCGGCCGGATGAACGAACATATTTTTGATTTTTCTCCGGCCACCTGAACAGTCTTAACTGACAGATCGTCCGGAATATATACACGCTCAGGCGACCGGTTTTCAGTCGGACTGTTCAGTTCGAACTGACAGGCCTGCCGGACCGTGTGTAGCCGGCTTTAGGGCAGTTCCAGTCAAAAGCTGGCACAAAAAGAAATTGCCAGAAGCCTATGCCAGAGGCCTCTAGCGCTAACCAAAATTGTACAGGTTTTTGTGACATTTCCTGTCACCAAAGTTGGTCACCGTTCGTTGTATGAATAGTACCTGGACAATCAAAGTCAGGCAGAAAAATACTTGTCAACAAAGTAAATAAAAGTCGTGAAAGAGAACATAATTTTTCTTCCGGTTTTTGCCGCTCAGAGTTTAAATTTTCACGTAAGTATTTACACAGATTTTAGTTAAATAAGAAGGTAACATTTATAAATTCTTGACCCAGTTTCACTGAAATAAATCAATTATATTACCTCACCAAATACCTACATTACCTATGTTCACAGAAAATTATTACGATTTATTTAAATTTATTATGCATTTTGTTCTCAGACTAATCATGTCGGAAAGCAACATAAGACCATTCCTATGTGATAGCATCGATAAAGCTCTGCTGAGAGGGGAATGGGAAAAATGGCTACGGTCTCTTGAATTATATCTGGCTTCCGAAGATATCACAGACTTCGCAAAGAAGAGAAATAAACTTTTACACCTTGGAGGGTCCCAGTTGCAAGAGGTGACATATAACATCCCCGGGGCCATTGGAACATTTATTGCCGAGCAGAATAATGATGTCTTCAGAATTTTGGTAGAAAAACTAACAGGGTATTTTTCACCGAAACAAAATTCAACTTTTGAACGCCACCTTTTCAGAAGCCTTAAACCAGAGCAAAATGAAAATTTTAATAAATTCGTTCTACGAGTAAGACACCAGGCTGTTAAGTGTTCATTTGAGAAATCTGCTCAAGAAGCGTTGGAAATTAACGTCAAAGATAAGATCATCGATAGCTGGGCTCCTATCGAATTGAAAAAGAAATTGTTGGAAAAAGAGAGACCACTGGACGAAATTCTGGAATTATGTCAAGTACATGAGCAAATTGGAAGTCAATCTAAAGCTATGGATTCTGTGAACGTGGAGCCTAGTACTTCATTTGCTGTGAATAAAATTCAATTTAGCAACAAAGGCAATACTAATCAATGCACCAGATGTGGAAAATTCCATAATTTAGATAAAGAATGCCCTGCTATCAGCATTAAATGTCACAAATGTGGATTTATTGGCCACTATTCATCTATGTGTAAAACGAGGTTGGGAACAAAACGCTTCAATAATAAACCACTTACATACGAGCCGCCTAACAAACGCAGAAGATCTGGACCCAGAATCAATTTTATAGAAGGTGCAGAGAATGAAGAAACAGAGCAAAACGAAGCCATTCGAAATTTCGAGTGTTTTAAGATAACTGAACACTGCCGAGCAGAGAACGACGATGACCTAATAGAGTGCAACATAGGAGGGGTACCAATGACCCTATTAATTGACTCGGGATCAAAAGTTAATATTGTGAAAGGGGATGATTGGAAGAACCTTACGAAAGAAAACGCTGTGTTTTGGGATGTTGATTCAAAACCTCGAAATAATCTGAAAGAATACGCCTCAGGGAAACCATTAGATGTACGACATAAATTTGAGACAACAATCGCATTAAAAAACAGGGAGGAAATCATAACATCTTTTTATGTCATAGATAAAGGGGATATATCTATATTAGGCAAAGATACCGCTAAACAGTTGGGAATTTTGAAGTTGGGTTTAGACATAAATCAAATTGTGGAGACAAAATCATTTTCTAAAATTAAAAATATTAAGGTTAAATTAACAATTGACCCCTACGTGAAACCAGTGCGACAACCGGTAAGAAGAGTACCTATTTCAGTCGAAAAGCAAGTCGAGAAGAAGATCGAAGAGGCATTGCTTTCTGACATTATCGAAAAAGTAACTGAACCAAGTGAGTGGAATTCACCAATAGTTGTCATCTTCAAACCGAATGATGATATCCGCATCTGTGTAGACATGCGGCGGGCGAATGAAGCAATTATAAGGGAAAACTATCCTCTACCTTCGTTTGAGTCCTTTATGACGAAGCTTCGAGATGCTAAATACTTCTCACGATTGGACTTAAAAAATGCCTATCACCAGTTGGAGCTTGACGAGGAAAGCCGGCCAATCACAACGTTTATATGTCACAAAGGCATGTTTCGTTATAAAAGATTAATGTTCGGTGTAAATTCAGCTCCGGAAATTTTCCAACAAATATTCGAAGAAATGCTGTCTTCTTGTAGAAACTGTCTTAATTATACAGGGTGTCCCAAAAAGATACCGACAAACTTTAAGGGGTAGTAGGGGACATCAAAATAAGCATTTTTGTTTATATAAACATAGGACGGCAAATGAGCCATTTGGGCTGTAGAGCAAAAAAACTGTTTGATACTTTTATTCTTCGTAATAATTAAATCACTGTTTACCTATTAATTTTGCTTTATTATCAAATAAATTATGGTTTACAATAATTGTTCAAAATGTTGACCATTTACTTCAATGCAAAGATTACACCGTCGGGTCCTTGACTGAAAAGTTTAGTCTACGAAACACGTATTCGTAATGTATGTTTAATGAGGAAGATCTGTTAGCAAGGATACTGGCGAGTTATACCCATGTAGAAGCTATTCCCGGAATATTCCAAAGAGTTCGCGAGTTGAACAATTATTGTAAACCATAATTTATTTGTTAATAGAGCAAAATTAATAAATAAACAGTAATTTTTTTATTGCGAAGAATAAAACTAAGTACCAAACAGTTTTTTTGCTCTACAGCCCAAATGGCTCATTTGCGGACATATGTTTATATAAACAAAAATGCTTGTTTTGATGTCCCATACTACCCCTCAAAGTTTGTCAGTATCTTTTTGGGACACCCTGTATAGACGATGTGATTATTTATGGAAGTACTGAAGTTGAACATGACGTGTACCTAAAAAAGGTATTGGATGTATTTCCAAAAAATAATGTGTTATTAAACGACGCAAAGTGTGTTAAGAAAGTACAAGAGCTTTATTTCCTGGGCCATAAACTCTCTAGCAAAGGTATTGAAGCAGATCAAATGAAAGTAAAAACTGTTTTGGACTTCCGACCACCGATAACAAGGGAGGAGACAAGAAGTTTTCTGGGTCTCGTCACTTACCTTGGTAAGTTCATACCAGAACTGGGCACTATAACAGAACCTCTTCGACAGTTAACCAGAGAAAATCAGACATTCCATTGGTCAAAAGCACAGCAAGAAAGTTTCGACAAACTCAAGCATTCACTAGCAAGCCTTTCCACCTTATCCTATTTCGACCCCAAATTAAGAACGCGATTAGTGGCCGACGCAAGTCCGGTGGCATTAGGAGCAGTTCTGCTACAGTTTAACAACAAAAATACGCCACAAGTAATATCTTTTGTCAGCAAAAGTCTCTCCTCTGTAGAAAGGAGGTATTCCCAGAAAGAGAAAGAGAGCTAGCTTTAGTCTGGGCAGTGGAGCGTTTTTATTATTACCTATCAGGCTTGGAGTTCGAATTGGTTACAGACCATAAACCGTTAGAGGCTATATTTAAACCATCGTCCAAGCCCCCAGCCAGAATCGAAAGATGGGTTCTTAGACTTCAGTCATTCAAATTCAAAATTGTGTACCAATCCGGGAAACAAAATACATATAGCCGATTCATTATCCAGACTATGCCAGATAAAAGACGAACCGTCATTCGATAAAGAAAATGAACATCATGTATTCACCGTGATAGAGAGGCATTCACCAAAAGCTATGAAGATATCTCAGGTAGTAGCAGAAAGTCAACTCGATAGGCAAATAATGGAGGCAGTCAACAAAATAAACAAAGATTGTTGGGAACCCACAGACAAAAATATTTTCTATCCATTTCGTCTTGAATAGGCTCGTTCAATAAAAAAATTTTAACACAGTTTTTCACATTTTTATGGAGTATTACTCACATATAGCACATAAAAAAAATTTCAGCTCAATTGGATAAATATTAGAAAAGTTACGCGTTTTTTAATATTAAAACAGTTAAGCCTCAGAAATTCATTACTGTGACATCATAACATCTCTCGAGTCGAGACAGGCTAAAGGCCGTCATACACGGTTTTGCATAACGCAATGTCAACTGATTTTCTATTGACAGTTTGTCACACAGTTTGCGAAACTATACAATATTTTAAATTTTTCTTTTTGCATGCTACTGCCATAATTATGCTTATAAAATATTGAAACTCAGGGAATTATTCAAATATACGAAATGTGATTTGGAAGAAAAACATCAAACCTCTACCAGTTACATAAAATGTCAAACTAAAACTTGTCTAAACGATGCCAAACCAAAATTTGTCAAAACAATGCCCGTATTGTCGAAGTGACTGGCATACCAGCACCGCGACGACCGACTTGAGAGATGCAGTGACGTCACCGCGTGTTTCAAATTTGGAGTACTTTGATAATTTATTTAAATATGAACAAGGGCTCAAAAAATTATGAAATTTTGCATAACTGCTAAACTCAACACGCTCTTTTAGAATATGTAATAAAAAAAATATGCTGTACGAGCCTATTAACAACAGTGGGACACGTCATGTTACGAGGAACTAGATTAGTCATCCCTCAGTCGTTGAGGGAACAGGTAGGTACTGCAATTAGCGCATGAAGGTCATCCAGGGGAGACAGTCATGAAAAGAAGACTAAGAGCTAAAGTTTGGTGGCCTCTCATGGACAAAGCTACCGAAAAATTTGTCAAAAATTGCCGGAATTGTTTGTTAGTGAGCTTACCAGATAAGCCGCCACCAATGACCAGGCATAAATTCCCAGATGGACCGTGGCAATGCGTGGCCATAGACCTTATGGGACCTTTACCAAATCACTAACAACTGTTGGTAATCGTGGATTATTATCCGAGATACCAAGAAATCATGTTTCTTAAATCTACAACCTCTTCTATTATCATCAACCATTTGTCAGATATATTTTCCCGGCTAGGAATTCCAAAATCAATAAGAGCGGACGACGGACCACAATTCGCTAGCGAAGAGTTTAGGAACTTTTGCCTACACAACAACATAGATTTGATACACACGCCGCCATATTGGCCTCAGGCAAATGGAGAAGTGGAGAATATGAATCGGGCTATTCTAAAACGTCTTCAGATTTCGCACGCAAGCAAGTTAAACTATAAAACTGAGCTACAAAAATTTACGTTAATGTATAATGTTACGCCCCATGGAACTACCGGCAAAGCACCTTCGGAACTACTATTTAATAGATTAATTCGAGATAAACTTCCATCAGTAGCAGACTTAGTTAATGAACCAGGAGATGAAGAAGCTCACGATAATGATTTGGTGAATAAATTCAAAGGCAAAGAAAAAGAAGACAAGGCTAGACACGCAAAAATAATGGACATAAAAGAAGGAGACAAAGTTTTAGTTCAGAACTTGGTAATCCCACATAAACTCACAACCCGATTTAATAATGAGGAGTTTAATGTGATTGGAAAAAAAAGGAAATGAGGCTACATTGTCTGGACAAAATAAATGGTCAAACTCTAAAACGACACGTAAGCCGTTTAAAGAAATTACCAGAAATAACAAAGGAAGATAGAAACGATAACATACAGCCAGATATAACAACAGAATTGCCAAATGCCAACTCTCTCTCAGCAGCTTCACAAGCTGCCGAACTAAACGGACCGGATATGAAACCAGCAACATCGGAGAAGCTACCCCCGCTGAAGCTGAAAAAGATGGAGGTATTGTGGCAGCGCATCGATGAGTAATCCACGGATCAGGCGATTGAGACGACGGGCATGAGATGATGTTTTATATAATATTATTAAATTGTATGACGTTGAGAAGTTACGTTGACAACATTGTCAAGATGATGAATTGTGTAAATTACTAATAATTACGAATAGTTAATAAAGTTATTTTGTGCTACAATGGGGTAGTATACAAGTGATTTTTAACTACTGCGTAGTGATATACTCGACTTGTCGTACTATTAAGTGTAATCAGTTGCTTTGTAAAAACCGTAATACACTGGAATTTTGTTCTTTAAATTTCCTCTCAGCCCCGCCCCTACGTGAAAATAAAAGTTCGTGACGTAGTTAGTTTTTACAATCTGGCAACACATTACGGTGTTGAGAACGCACAATTTGCACTGACATTGACCGCGTCAAGAACGGAACGTCAAATTTACTACATCAAACAACGTGAAAAGTTAAGCCTAGTACTCATAACAGCGAAATTCGCTCTTTTTGACATTGCTTCGACAATTTGACGTTTTATGCGTGAATCAAACGTCAAATTGTCGAAACAATGTCAAAAAAGAGCGAATTTCGCGGTTATGAGTAATAGGCTTTACTATGACAATGTCACATGTCACACGATTTACACGACACCACACGTCGTTGAACTGTTGGAGTCAACTGTCTTTAGAGGCATTTCGAGCAGCGTTGCCAGATGATCAGCGGCTGGAATACTATTGGTCGTCGCTGTGGCGCTAAATTCAAATTACAGTTTGTTTTTCTCTGACTAATCCTATAGACACTATGCTGGAAAATAATTTATTATCCCACTATACCATCACCATTTAGCCTATAGAATAATGTCAAGCAGTTTTTTTACTGATTTTCATACATAGTATACTACCCCATTGTGTGATTATTGCCAATACTAGTAGGTAGCACACTATCTATTATTAGTGAATTGAAGGGATTGTGACCCAAAAATGAAGTTTTAGTGCGAAAAAATCTAAGAACAAATATTTGAACTGCATCTTGCTACGATGAACCGTTTTCGAGTATAAGGGTGGTTTAAAGTGAACAACGCCTAGGCTGTGACGTCACACTGGCTTCGGAGGCACAGTTAAAATATGTGTAAAATTTTCCAAGTCAAAAGTCAACGATCTCACTTAAAGCAAATTGCAACCACTTAAAGTATAGAGCACGGTTCAACCACTGAACAAACAGAAGGATATGATTTCGGCGGTTAGCCGGTGTTACGTCACAAGTTCCCGCAAAATTTATTTTCATGAAGAATTTTCTCGGATAGTATGTTGAATGAAAGACTGCGGTTTCCACGGGAGATCTTAGATTTTTTTTCTTGATTTAAGTAGCTTAAGTTGCTTTTTTTAGTCACACCCTTGTTTAACATCAGTTCGAAAAGAAGCGACTGTTGCATATGGTTCAAACTTTGATAATAAATCAGACTTAGGGTGGGTATTATAAAACTGCTCTGACAGTTAACTTAAAGTTAACTTTTTGAATTACATGCAATTCCAGAAGTTAACTTTAAGTTAACTCTCAAAGTAGTTTTATAATACCCGCCCTTAGCTGTTTTTCGCATACGAACGCACAAAACTGGAAAACTCAGAAAATGCACCTCTCGGTGAATGCACGAATAATTCCGTCGCGACGCGGTTCACGATGGGCTGAGCGCACTCCAAGGCTCTTGGATAAAAATTGATATTTTTATAACCGTTAAAGTTAGCACCTTAATTTTTTTTCTAAAAACTTCGTCAATGTTTTAACTACATTTGATTCGATATATATGTATAGAAATTTTCAATAATACACATTGCTCGCCGCAGGGTGAAGTTTAAGATGCACGATTTTGATAATTCTATATTCCTAACTTTTTAACAAAAAAACCTTGAGCCTTTTCGAAATTTCTGAACTGTCATTAGAAGCGCTCATATTTCAAGTATAAGTGTGCAAAAAATCAGATATAATGACTTTCTCTACCGAGGAATATATAGAATTTTTTTTACTACTGCTAGTAGAAAATAAAAAATTTGTTTAAAATCTGTGTTCTAATTATTTTCTGTGAACGCCCTCTTGAAAGTGCTGCCCTCTATCAACAGCTTATATAACTTCCTATGTACCTACAGAAACCTGTATTTTTTTTCAAATTGACGTATGAAATTGAAATTGAACCAATAGAAACATGACAATATCCTTGCGTCATGACGTCATTTTCATTATTGACCTAGGTATTTTTTCATTATTTTCATTATTAACCTAGGGAGAGAAATTCAATTTTTTCTTAGAAAAATAGATTGAATAATGTCTATTTCTCAGGTTAGTAGTAAAAAAACATAGTGTTTCAAATTCGAGCTCAGTTACGTTTAATGGCCGATTTCAAAGTTCAGTCCTATTAAAAAAAGTTGTACATTCCCTTTTCTTATGCCCCAAAGTGTCCTCTACAAGATGATATAGGTTTCATCTGGTTATACCTCGGAATCACCCACCCTCAGAAAACAGCGAGTTAGAGCAGTGATTTTATTCCACTAATAATAATAATTACAATACGTACTCTCGAGGACGCGGTTCTAGCCAAGGTCGACATAATAATCGTGGTCATCAAACTCAAACTCGAAATGTAAACCAGATGAATTATCTTACTAACCTCAACAATAAAACTACTTTTCTAGGAAATTCTAATGATTGTCTTAATAGATCCAATTCGAATAACAAAAAATCAAACTGACAAATTAGCAGAATGCGTTGTTCTAAATTTTAATGGTATGAATTTTGTGCGAGTGCGTTATAGTATGAGTGATCTATTTTCTCTGATTGATACAGGTGCTAGTATTAGTGTAATTTTTTCTGAAAATTTAAACAATAATGAATTTATTGATACGTCAAAACAAGTCAAACAAAATTAAGGGCGTAGGCGGTTCTACTTTTTCTGTAGGATCAACAAATATTTTATTTGAAATAAATAATATTAAAATTAACCACTAATTTTTAGTAGTGAATAAATTTATTTCAGACATCAATGGAATTTTGGGTTCAGATTTTTTTTGTAAATATGGAGCAAATATTAACTACGAAAAATTTATATTTTCGTTTTGGCATAATAGTAATAAAATATCAATACCATTGTTATCTCAATTTGATTTTAATCTTTCAATACCGGCCAGAAGCGAAGCGATAAAATTTTGTGAAGCTGATTATGATGGTGAATATGTTATTTTATCTGAAGAAATGTGTGAAGGCGTGTTTGTTGCAGGAACAATAGGTAAAACTGGAAATGGCGAATTAGCTGTTAGATTTCTAAACGTTAACGACCATGACATAAATATTAAAAATTTCAAACCCAACTTAGAGCCAATAGCAAATTTTGAAGTGTACAATTTTGATATAAATAAACATTTATCTGTTGACCGTGTTGATAGAGTGATGGACGCAATAGATCTATCATCACTGAATATAGAGGAAAGGAATTCTATTGAAAAAATATATGCTGATATATTTCATTTAGAGGGTGATCCTCTTACGGTTACTAATCTCTATAAACAAAAAATTCAGTTAAACGAAAACTCTGTGCCAGTTTATGTAAAGCCCTATCGACTACCTCAATCTCAAAAAGCAGAAATACAGACACAAGTTCATAAAATGCTTAATAAAGGTATTATCGAAGAAGCTAGGTGTGAATGGTCCTAGCCTCTTTTAACCGTTCCGAAAAAATCTACTAATGGAGTGAAAAAATGGAGAATCGTAATTGATTACCGCCTAGTTAATAAGCAAATAAAAGATGAAAAAATGCCTCTACCTTGTATTTCTGAAAGATTAGACTCTTTATCTGGAGCGTTTACTTTTCCCATCTCGACTTGTCACAAGGGTATTATCAATTGGAATTGCATAAAGATAGTAGACTTATACCGCTTTTACTACAAATGAGGGTCAATTTCAAATGAAGAGACTTCCAATGGGATTGAAAATAAGTCTGGGGAAGTAAATTTAAAACTTAACCCGCAAAAATGTGATTTTCTCAAAAAACAAAGGACCCCGCAATATTTAAATGGAAATTGGTTACCCGTGATATTTGGATGAAATTTAAATATGTTATTGGGAATGCCGTAAGCAACATTTTTTACCCTGGGCACAACCCTGTATATATGACAGGTGAGGCGTGGTTAGCTGTCAAATATTGAAATGTTATATCCAAAAGCAGAGTAACTATGGTGGATTTTGATGAACAAATAATCTGTTTCTACTAAGTCGACCAAGTTTAGTCAAAAAATGTCAACGATTTTGACGCCTGTCAAAACCCTGCCTAACGGCAACACTCATCTTTTCCAGTTTTCAATATTTCATGATGTCATTTGACATTTTTAACTTGTATGTAAATTCTGAAGTCAAAAATTGAAAAAAAAAAATGACAGAACTGTCAAAACATGTCCTTTGTTTTAGTAGAAAAAAATACTCTAATCTGGTTCTTTTTTGTTTCAAGGTAGTTTATTGGTGATAAAACATTACATTAAGTTCATGCATGTCACATTTTGACAACTGTCAGAATCTGTTAATAGCTTTTTGGTTTATATTGAGTTTGTTTGCTTAGTGAAGTTCTACAACTAGAATGATAAAATAATACAATCATACAATACCATAGAATTAAACCAATTTTATGCCCTTTGTAAGCCCACTAAGCAAACAAACTTAATATGAACCAAAAAGCTATTAACAGATTCTGACAGTTGTCAAAATGTGACATGCATAAACCTCCTTGAAACAAAAATAACCAGATTAAAGATTTTTTTTCTACTAAAACAAATGACAGGTTTTGACAGTTCTGTCTCATTTTTTTCAATTTTTGAATTCAGAATTAACATACAGGTTAAAAATGTCAAATGACATCATGAAATATTGAAAACTGGAAAAGATGATTGCTGCCGTTTGGCAGGGTTTTGACAGGTGTTAAAACGGTTGACATTTTTCGACTTAACTTGGTCGACTTAGTGGAAATAGATTTTTTGTTCATCAAAATCTGCAATATTTACTCTGCTTTTGGATATCAGATTCCACTATTTGACAGCTAACCACGCCTCACCTGTCATATATACAGGGTTATGCCCATGGTAAAAAATGTTGCTTACGGCATCCCCAATAACATATTTAAATTTCATCCAAATATCACGGGTAACCAATTTCCATTTAAATATTGCGGGGTCTTTTTATATTTAGGTCATATAATTTCATCAGAGGGTATATCTCCAGACCCAGAAAAATCCAACGTAATCTCTCAATATCCTATACCGCAAAATGCTAATGAAACAAAACGTTTTGTTGCTTTTGCTAATTACTATCGAAAATTTATAAAAAATTTTGCTCAAATTGCTCAGCCGCTCAATGAATTATCACGAAAAGAAATAGTTTTTAATTGGAGTGAGTTCTCTTATAAATCCACCTGTGTTGCAGTATCCAGATTTTTCTGAAAATAATAATTTTATTTTAAAAACAGATGCTAGTGGTTTCGCTATAGGAGCTGTTTTATGTAATGGTAATGATAGACCAGTAGTGTATGCTTCTCGCGTTTTAAATAATGCAGAACGGAACTATTGCACTGTAGAAAAAGAGTTGTTAGCGATAGTTTGGAGTGTCAAACATTTTAAGCCTTATTTATACAGGGTGTCCCAAAAAGATACCGACAAACTTTAAGGGGTAGTAGGGGACATCAAAACAAGCATTTTTGTTTATATAAACATCACAGTACACCAACCTAATTTAGTAAAATAAGTATTGCTCTACCGCCTAAACGTGTTTAGTAACTGGGGACAAACTACAGAGGGCGCTGACAGCCCACAAAATTGATATTACAGCTCCGCCCAGCAATTCTCCCTCTTTAGGCGATAGAGGCCACTGAAGATTGTTTGGGTTGTGAATGTTTTGTTCTGGCATTTACCGGCATGTGCCCTAACCTGAATGTTCTCAAGTTTTAAGATATTTTTATATTATTTTTTGTTGAGTTGTGTTGTGTTGCGTTTTGTGCCCAGATTTGTTTTAGTGATTTTGTGATTTTCGTGGTTTTTTAAAATGGAAATTGCGAAGAGAAATAAAGTTTGTTGTGTTGCTGAATGTAAAGACCGGACCAGCAGGAGACATAGGTTTCCCAAGAAATACCCGGAATTATTTAAATTGTGGGTAGACAGGATTAAACCTAAAGACTATAACATTCTAAGTGCAGACGAAATTTACCAGAAATATGTTGTTTGCAATAACCATTTTAATCCCAGTGACATCGTTAATGAAACCAGGGGCATCCGAGCAACAGCAATTCCCTGTTTGCTGATTCCTGGTGAGTAAAGACAATTATTGTTTTATTTTTATTGACCTACGCGTAGCATTGATCATTGAAAAAAATAAGAGTACCTAGTGATGACATATTATAGGTACCTATCTATAAAATTAATAACATTTCCCAAAATTATCTTTATTTTTTTTATGGAAAAAATCAGGACAAAGATCGGTATGATTAGGGCTCTCGGGAACAGGGTAAAACGCATACTCCGATTGAGTTCATTTTTGGTATACATATAAAGGCCGCTGAAAGAAATTTTTCCAAGAAAAAATTGACCTTAGCCGCGACCTTGACCGTGACCTTGACCAGTGAAATTCACATAAATATCAATTTATCGTGCTGAAATTATGTATAGCGCCGAAGAGCATCATAAATAACCCACACACCGAGTTTTATCCTTCAAGGTCATACATATTCAGAGATACGGCAACCCCGCATTCTCAGCTTGGGCTCTCGGGAATGGGCTAGAAGGCGTAGTCCAATCGAGTTCATTTTTGGTATACATATAAAGGCCGCTGAAAGAAATTTCCCCAAAAAAAAATTGACCTTGGCCGTTGGCCGTGAACTTGACCGTGACCTTCACCAGTGAAATTCACGTAAATATCTATTTATCGTCCTGAAATTATGTACAGGGTGGGCCAATTTGGACACTTTTAATAGGAAACATCATGATATTGAATATTAATTACTTATCTAAAACTGGATACAGTGTACTGATTAACAACGACAACCAAGCGCGACAAGCTAGATAAAATAAAAATGTTCAAGGATACTAGCATGCATTTCAAGAATGGGTTAATTTGGGTTGTTTTGCATTATTTTGTAATTCTCGATTAGATAGGTTTACGGGGACTAGCACGCAGTACAAAGACGGGTAAGTTCGGGTTAGTTTGCATATTTTCGATCAGTTTCGATATAGCGCAGTTATTGTCGGTTAAAGTGTACCAATTTCAAAAGTTCAGTAAATATTATACGCTTTATCATTACTCAATAATGTTTTTTTAAACAAATGGTTTGAACACTTAGGTCTTCTCTTCATTCGAATATCTACCACATGATGCTTTTTACGTTTATTAAATTTTTATCTGCTAAACTGAGTGATTGTGATATTAAGCTGATAAGAATAGATATTATATATTGATCTGTGTCAAAGGTCGAGAAGAGGATTCATTCAATATTTATAAAATCCAATTTATAGTTATTTGCGCCAACATTTTCGATCATAAAACAATATTTTGGGATCAAACTAAACCATCTATAATGAAGAGGCATGATATTTTTTTTGAAGGACCTTCACTGAACTGTTACCTTTTACGGCCTAAATATGTATACCAAAAATGAACTCAATCGGACTACGCCTTCTACCCTGTTCCCGAAAGCCCAAACTGAGAATGCGGAGTTGCCGTATCTCTGAATGTGTATGACCTTGAAGGCTAAAACTCGGTATATAGGTTACTTGAGATGCCTTTCAACACTATACAAGTTTTCAGCACGTTAAACTGCCATTTACGCGAATTTGATGGTCAAGGTCAGGATCAAGGTCACAGTCAAGGTCAAATTTTTTTTGGAAAAATTTCTTTTGACGTCCTATATATGTGTACCAAAAATGAACTTGATCAGAAAACGCCCTATAGCCCGTTCCCGAGAGCCCAAAAATTACCCAAAGATCGATTACCCAATTCTTAAAAACGTTGATCCAATTAATTTTTTAAAATTTTCGATTAAAAAAAAAAGATTAAATAATTAAACTGGGAATTAGAAAAAGTAAAAAAATTGAGTTTAACAATGTATTTATTGAGAAATTGGGAAGTCCTTGGCATCAGCATCAATCATTAAAATTGATAGGCAGATAAAATGGGTATGCTAAGTAAGTAGGTAGGTAATATAAAAGCAAATACCTTAATTCCAAAGTTCTTTAAAAACCCATTTTTGTGATCAAATTACCAAGGTATTTTGCATTTACTTAATTGCACTTTTGAAAACCCCAAATCATATTTTAATTCATATACAAGTACTTTTACCTGTTAGGTAGTACCAGGTAAAATTTTAAATTAAAAATGTACCTACCCACCTATATTGGATCTATAATTGCATTTTAATGTGTTTATTAAGTAGGTATTATGTACCTACCTGGAAGTCCCATTCCAGCATATAATAATATAAGTTGGGTGTCTGTTAGAGATGACTATTACCACTTACCAACTAAAATAATTTATGCAGGGTGTCCCAATTTTATTTTTAGTTAATTATCTAGGTACTTACCATTAAAAATAAACTTAATATTAAATCGAGATTAAAAATGAGAATATTTCCCAATAATATTTGTTTTAAGTTAATTATTTGAATTAAATTAATGTTTTTTTTATCCATTTTAGGCTTTCAACTTGCTCAGTCCGCTACTGAATTAGATGAGAGCTCAGACGAGAGCCCTGTTCCTGCAAAACGGCTAAGAGTTATTGAAGGTATGAATATCCTAAATTATTTGCCATTAAATATACTAAATTAGTAGAACACATATTTCATTCAAATGAACATATTTCTTCTCATATGTTTGTGTGTAGACATTTTCAACTCAATTTTTTATATGTATTAGTTACTTACCTAATATTTGAGATTATAACATGTAAATATAAAGCCTAATAGAATAACTACTTACTGAAGTTTTTCCTGAATTTTCACACAATTGAAAAAATAATAATATAAAACTTGAATAATTTTTAAGGTTTAAAAACTGGATATCCTGTGCCTGTACCTGGCACATCTAAACAGCAAGACTTTGCAGTTCCTGATGCTGGCAAAGTATTTGTGTTACCTGTTCCACCTCATCCACAAGAACAAGAGGATTTACTAGAACCCTTAGAAGCACAGCATTCAATTTCTGATTCTGGACAAAAGCCCTCCATCCGAAGCCCTACACCAAAAGTTATTGCTATTAAAAAAGGTAAATGCAAAGATTCTCTCTCATGAATTAGGAATAATTAATAAATTTTTATTTTCAGGTATTAAAAAAAGCTCATTATTAGGACAAGTGAATATTTCCCGTGCTGCAGATTTGACACCAAAAGCTAGAAACTTACACTATGCTAAAAAAGTGGAGCGTCAAGGTAAGTTATATGCAAAGGAAAATAAAGTCCTACCAGACAAGATTAGCTCATGCAGAAAGGCTAATGGAAACACCTAGCTTTTCAAATTTGTTGAAGTGTGTTAACAATTCCACATATAACTTTATAATGTGTCAAGTGAGAAACCAACATCTTGCACCTAAATCCAGACGGTACACTTTGGATGAAACATTTTTAGCATTATCACTATTGAAAGGCAGCGGGAAAGGCTACAAATTACTTCAAAAAATTTTTAGTCTCCCATCTGTCAGTACCCTCAACAAACTTCTCCAAAAACTTCCAATGAAAACAGGAATTAATAAGCATATATTTCAATCATTCCAAAACCAAATAAGAAAAATGAAAGATGAGAAGGAAAAAAACCTGCATTCTCATGTTTGATGAGATAGAACTTGCCACTGGATTAAAGTATGATCGAAGCTCCGACATGATCTTAGGTTTTCAAGATGATGGGGACTCAAGGAAACCAGTTATAGCAAATTATGTCAACATGTTTATGCTAAAGGGAGTCTATCGACAATGGAAACAGCCTGTTGTATTTTCCTTCAATAATGGTCCTATTGGCTCTATCATATTAAAAAATATGATAAAAAATATTATAGAGGAGTGTTTCCTAATAGGATTAGATGTTGTTTCTACCATATGTGATCAACGCTCCACAAATCGTAAAGCTGTAGACTTATTATTGAAGGAGACTAACGAAGAATTTTTAAAGAAAAATGAGACTAATCCTTATTTTGGCTTCACAGTACAGGACAAAGAGGTAATACCACTATTCGATATCCCCCATCTATTTAAAGGTATTAGAAATAATCTGCTGAATAAGGAATTGCATTTTATAATAAATGGAGAAAAGAAAATAGCAAAGTGGGCCCACATACGCCAATTTTACGAATTGGATATATCGGAGCCCACCCTTAGACTGTGTAACAAACTGACTGAAGCCCATATTTATGAAGCAAAAATGAGGAAGATGAAGGTGAAAAACTGTACTCAGGTGTTCAGCCATACTGTAGGATCCCTCATAAAAAGGATTACAAAATGGGGTATGTAATAACTTTAAATCCTAAATATGTGCTTGAAGTCTCAAATTTTCACAATATTTGTTGGAGTAAATTCAACCTGTAATATTTTAATATTTAATATTATTGGGAAAAACCTGCGTGGTGTTAATTTTTTCTGTATTTTATTTTCAGATATTAAAGACAACTTTAATCTGCCCCGAGAAGCTGAAGATACAAGTGACCTGATTCTTTTTTTGGAGAAATTGTTTGACAGCTTCAATGTAACAAGGTTCACCAAAGTTCAAGCAGCAAAACCATTGAAGTGTCCAATAAATCAACAGTCCCCACACCAAAACTTCTGGTCTGATGCCAAAAAAATTGTAAGAACGATGAAATTTCATTCTAGACAGCAGGACAAATTGGTTCCCGTTTCAATCCCCAGTTTAAAAAATTTGTTATTTACAATGGACGGATTTTCACATTTAGTAAATATTCTTTTGACAGAGAAAAGATTTAAATTCGTATTGAGTGGTGCTTTCAATCAGGATTCTCTAGAGAACTTTTTTAGTTACATTAGGAGCCATGGAATCAGAAATGTTAATCCTGATTGTTCCCAATTTATTGGCTCCTTTAAATCTTTAGTGGTTAATAATTGCATGGCAACTCATTCGGCTGGTTCAAACTGTCAAAAGGATATCCAAACGATAAGCTTGGATGATTTAAGATGTTTTTTAACTGGGGAAATTGAAGCTGGTGTTGCTTCATTAGAAAACACAACACATATAGAAATACCGAAGGGCCTTATTTTGAGAAAAAGAACAAGAATTGGCAGATGTACAATTAAGTATATGAGTGGTGCTATTGTTAAAATGTTATTTAAGTCGAAAGACATAAGGAACTGCCAAACATGTCGTAATAATTTATTAAAGAGACACGGTGTACACTATGAAGATGATGAGGTAATTGAAGCCAGGCAATATGAAAGAGGAAACCTCATAAGACCTGGTGATTCTGTAAATCTTTTAATTTCCATGTCGTTAAATTATTTATTTCATTTAATTCCAAGATTTTGTACCTTGTCCAATATTTGTGAAATATTACACAATGTTTTGCTTAAAGAGCTATCATTCAAAATACTTAATTGTCTCAATCACAAGTTAGGTGAAAGACTGTGTAAACTGGTTACAAGATGTTCACTTTATTGGTGGTGCAAAAGTGTAAATAAAATTCTAAGAGGCAGAGACAGCAAGTTTTCAGCATTTTTGTCTCGGACCACCAATAAAGATTTGATTGATCCTATCAAAAAACATGCCCTACAAATATGGGAAAAAAGGAGAAAGAATTATAAAAAATAATTTTTCTACTACCATGTGTAAAGTACCTTATATAAATACTCATTAGATAATATATTGTAAATATATTTAATATTATAGTTTTCAGTAGTTATGTGCAATTAATTTTTTTAAATTTTTCAAGAATTTTTGTTTAGCTCTATTAAATTTAATATTTTCTTTGTGTCTTTGTACATATTAACTTATATTTTCTAATTAAATGTGAGATGCATTTCTTGTGACAAATTTACTTTTATTGCCAAAATAACACAAAAATACATATAATAAATTTACATTGTTATACCAACATAATTCTTATTGTGTGTGTATTTATTTTATTACATATTTAAAACCAATTTTTGCAGAAGAAAAATAATAACAACAAAATACAATTACTTTGTAAAGAAGTTCTGACAATAACTGATTTTTGGAACGGCTTTTTGATTTTTCTTTCCATAAGTCTGCACAATTGTGCAGATTTTATAAAAAGAACTACTTTACATACTACTTTGAAATGCTTTAATAACATTTATCCTGGGAACTATTTCTCAGTGCGCAAAAAAGAAGAAACCTGTAATTATTTGCTTCACACTTGAAAAATGTTTCTGGGGACAGACTACAGATGTCGCCACAATAGGACATTTTTAGTGTTATAGTGGGGTATATGGCCGTTGGCTGTCTAAATTAGTGTGGTGGTCTGTGATAAACATATGTCCGCAAATGAGCCATTTGGGCTGTAGAGCAAAAAAACTGTTTGATACTTTTATTCTTCGCAATAATTAAACCACTGTTTACTTATTAATTTTGCTTTATTATCAAATAAATTATGGTTTACAATAATTGTTCAAACTGTTGACCATTTACTCCAATGCAAAGATTACACCGTCGGCTCATTGACTGAAAAGTTTGGTCTACGAAACACCTGTTCGTAACGAGGAAGATCTGATAGCAAGGATACTGGCGAGTTGTACCCATGTAGAAGCTATTCCCGGAATATTCCAAAGAGCTCGCGAGTTGAACAATTATTGTAAACCATAATTTATTTTCTATTCAAGCAAAATTAATAAGTAAACAGTGATTTAATTATTGCGAAGAATAAAACTAGATACCAAACAGTTGTTTTGCTCTACAGCCCAAATGGCTCATTTGCGGACATATGTTTATGTAAACAAAAATGCTTGTTTTGATGTCCCCTACTACCCCTTAAAGTTTATCGGTATCTTTTTGGGACACCCTGTATGGTAAAAAAATTTGATATTTATACGGTCAAGTAGGTTAAAAAAGTTCAGACTAATTTTGGAAGAATACGATTTCAGTATTCATTACATTAAGGGTTCACATAATGTAACGGTAGATGCTTTATCTCGAATAAAAATAGGTATGAGTGAATTAAAGGAAATGACCGAAGGAATAAATGGAAGTATGAATGTGATTACACGAGCACAATCGAAAAAACAGAATGTGTCGGAACAGGAAGATTTAATAAGCTCTACTGAGGAAAGGCCTGATCACCCTGGACTTGTAGAACTATTAAAACGACCTGCCAATAGTGTCGAATTGCGACCGATAGATAAAAATCTATTTTTTCTACAACTGTCAAAAAATGATGATGTTCGCACACTCATGACAGTTTGCGAAGTGACACTTTTTTTCCCAGGTATTGTTTTTTTAACGTTCCCATGACGCCGTGCGCGAACTAGCTATTTCGCGCCCTTGATACAAAAATAACTATATAGAATATAAAAATAAAATTAATAATAATGATGAAATATACTGCAGTAAAAAACTTATATTTGATGAGATATCTCAAGTAATTTTTCTTTGTCAAGATTACCGATCGACGCATGAGGAATCTTGGTGTTATGTGCACAAAATATTATAATATTACAGAATTATGCGTAATTGAAAATCACCTGAATTAGGAGTTAATAAAAGAATTATCACAGTATAAAAGTACAATTGTAGAAAATGGGATTAAAATATGTTATTAAAAATGTGGAAAACATCACCTTCTTACAGGAGGACATGCAGGTTCAAACAGGATGTTTAATAATATTAAGAAATATTATTTTTGGTCAGGTTTGAGAAAAGATGTAGAGAATTTTGTTAGAAAATGCAACCAATGCCAAAGGAATAAACATAGCAAAGTCAATAAGCAACCTTTAACAATAACTTCTACAGCTACTTCAGCTTTTGCAAAAATATTTCTTGATTTAGTAGGTCCTATACAAACTGACTTAGACAATAATTCTTATATTTTAACTATACAGTGTGAATTGACAAAATTTATTGAATGTTATCCTTTACCAAGTAAGGAAGCAATAAATGTATCTAAAGCTTTTGTTGAAAATTTTATTTTAAGGTACGGTATTCCGCAAGTAGTAGTTACAGATTAAGGCAAAGAATTTTTAGCTAATGTTTTTCAGGATTCTTGTAAATTATTGGGCGTGAAAACTCTAAATTTCAACTGCGTATCACCACGAAACTCTAGGTGCATTAGAAAACAATCACAAGCACTTAGGGGCTTATTTGCGAATTCAGGTTTTGAAAAATTCAGATAATTGGAGTACGTGGGTACCATATTGGTGCTTTGCGTATAACAATACTGTCCATACTGAAATCAAATTTTGTCCTTACGAACTTGTTTTTGGGAAATTAAGTCAAATACCTTCAAATCTTTCGTATCAAATAGATCCTTTATATAACTTTAGTGATTATCCTAAAGAACTTAAGTATAGAATTCAAACTTCATGTCAAGACGTAAGAAATAATTTAATAGAATCTAGATGTAAACGTAAGCAAAATTTTGATAAAAAATGTAGAAATATTACATATAATATAGGTGATAAGGTTCTTATTACAAACGAAAGTATGGCTAATAAGTTAGATACTTTATATGAAGGTCCATTTGAAGTTTTAAAGGATGAAAATCCAAATATCATTGTAAAAATTAAAAATAAGGATGTAAAAATTCATAAAAATAGAGTTAAACTTCATTATTCTTAGTTTAAGTGTGGTTTAAACGAAAAAAAAAATATATAATTATAGGTAGTTAATTTTAGTTATTTAGTTAATTAATTGAATAGTGCATTTTCTTAAAATTAAGTATATTATATTTTTTTTCTTTTTGCCCAAGGGAGGTGTAATGGAAAATATCCCAACTTTATAGGTTCTTGACCCTAATATTAAAGAGTCATCATTTTGTTAGTTGGAAGCAATAACTTATATTATTGCAAAATGCCCAGCACAGCTTTCTTGGCAAATATTGCATTAGATTTAAGGTTCATTGTAACTAGGGTGATTATGTCTATGTTGCAGTTTCAATAATAGACGTAACTTTATTATTGTTAAATTATATTGAATAGATTCTACTTTAAACCGTTGACTTGAGCGTATCATTTTCCCAACAATGTCCCGATAACCTAAGCTATTACAACAGTTTTACAATTAGAGCAAGTGAAATTTATGTATAAAGTTTTGAACAAATACCAAAGATGTCATATAAACTGCTGGACAAATGAAACGGAACAAGCGAATGTTTACGTTAGCTTTAAATTTCAATATTACGCGAACTAAAAAAGATATTAATGAGCGGTTTGCGGAATTATCTTTTAAATTACACGAATCGCTCATTGATTTCTTCTAAGGTTCGCATAATATTGGAATTCAATGTTGAACCAAAAATTCCCTTGTTCCGCTTTATTTGTCCAGCAGTTTAGATACCCCAATAACTAATAAAATACATATCTATGGATACTAAATTCAAAAATAATATCTATTGTAATACTTCTGAAACAAATATAGGAATGAAAAACCCAATTCGAAATCTTTTAACAAAATACCGGAAAATATTAGAAATCACAAAAAATACAATAAAATAAAAGAAGTCATTACATTTAGAAATTGAATAGAAATAAGTCCATCACTGTTAACTAGCATAGTTTAATACATTTCTCTCGAGGTCAGAGCTTCAAGCACTGATTTGAGAAATGAATTTATTATTGTAAAATGAAAAATGTATGAAAGTAATAAATTGGTTAAAAAATTTTTTTAAGTCACAAGCTTTTATAAAATGCACTAAAAATTAAAAAATAATTTTCCAGCATTCTGATATTATCATAATAATAAAAGCGATGGCCGACTCATCAATTAAATATCACTATTTGCAAGAATGTCTAGCAGAAAAATACAAAGGTACCAAACCCACCCAACCCGACCCAAGATACCCCAGCATTTCTCTGACATAGGTATGGCAATGGCATAACATTGCGGCACATCAAACATATCTTTGATGACTTGTTATGTTGAATATTCTTTAAGTGTTTAGATCACAAATTTAGAATAACTTATGCTTTGATTTGCGGCCATCGCTTTTATTATTATGATAATATCAAAATGCTGGAAAATTATTTTTTAATTTTTAGTGCATTTTATAAAAGCTTGTGACTTAAAAAAATTTTTTTACCAATTTATTTTCTACTTTTTAGTCTCAGCTATCTACCCTATTAAATGAAAATATTTGTGCAAAAAGTTTATGATATTACATTTTTGAACTCTTAGTTTGTTTGGAAACTCATTTTTCTATTGGGGCGGGGGGGAGGGTGGGGGTAGAGGTAGAAATATATTTTTTGTTTGGGCTGTATTGCCATCGGACCTTTATGCATATACCAAATTTTATAAAAGTCATTTGCAGTGAAGTGTGTCAAAAACGCATTTTTCTATGGATGGGGGTGGGGGTAGGGGTGGGAGGACATTTTTTTCTTATTGTTGTATTGTCATCGGACCACTATATGTATACCAAATTTCATCCAAATCGGCTAATGGGAAATGTGTCAAAAACGCATTTTTCTATGGAAGGGGGTGGGGGTAGGAGTGGGAGGATATTTTTTCTCAATGTTGTATTGTCATCGGACCACTATATGTATACCAAATTGTATCCAAATCCGATAATGGGAAGGGTGTCAAAAACGCATTTTCTATGGAAGGGGGTGGGGGTAGGGGTGAGAGGATATTTTTTTCTTAATGTTGTATTGTCATCAGACCACTATGTGTATACCAAATTTCATCCAAATCGGATAATGGGAAGTGTGTCAAAAACACATTTTTCTATGGAAGGGGGTGGGGGTAGGAGTGGGAGGATATTTTTTTCTTAATATTGCATTGTCATCGGATCACTATATGTATACCAAATTTCATCCAAATCGGATAACGGGAAGTGTGTCAAAAACTATTTTTTCTATGGAAGGGGGTGGGGGTAGGGATGGGAGGATATTTTTTTCTTACACTCAAAAAAATCTTGATCATAATATCAATGAACTGCTTTCATAAATTACATTTTCATTGATTCAGTGAAATTTTCATTAATCCCAGGTACAGAAAACTGTAAGTATTATGATTTCATGAACAGCTATCATTAAAATAAAGAATGAAGCTTCATCAAGTTATGAATAGTCATCTACATGAATCTATGTTGAATAGTGCATCGGTTACAAGAACTAAGTTCATTGATATTATGAAATTAAACCTTGATATTAAAGAAAATTTCTTTGATGGGAGCTTCCACGGAATATTCATAATATAAATGAATATTAACATGAATAATATGAATATGGTTCATATGACCTTACTAGAAAATTATCCTTTTAAGAACGAAATTCATTGATACAATGTACGGTTCATTTAAAACAAGCAAGTATTCCTAGAAACAAAGCTGCAACCATTACATCAAGATAAATCATAAATACAATGAAACAGTTCATAGCATTAATGTAGACAGTTCCTAAGCACATGCGCAAAGGTAGCTGCAGTCGGGCAACGACATAGAAAAATATGTTGAAATAGGAATAATTACATTTCTATTTTCTGGGTGCACTGCTACGTACTTCGTTCAAGTCGGTTTTTTCGGTTTTGTGTTGTTCGAAGTGTTAAATAGAAAGTCGATTATACCTGTCGCCGGTTTTTTCTAAAGGTAAGTTGTATACCTCTATTACCTCTATAATATGTATACCTATTATACAATGCTATTATGTAGGTAGGACTTCGATGCCTTGCACGGAGACGGTCTAGTCTCAAAATGGGAATGCGAAAGAAATGACCTACAGATTTAAATGTCATCCGGGGAGAACGTGAAAGACAAAAGCGTCAAGAGCTCCTCAGAATTTCTAAGGAATACTGAAGTCTCTAAAAGTAAGTATACTCAATCCCAAATCAAGTTGTAATTTTTTTAATCGATATATTTTTGTTAAATGGTTTTGTTTCACTAGGTAGAAAAGCAGAAGATTCAATACCGCAGCTAGTGTTTCATAGCCGAGGCAAGGAAACCAGCCAAAGCATCAAATCTTATTTTCTGATGTGGCTTGTTTTAGAAACTTTGGATGTTGATAGTTCAAAAACAGCTGGAACAAATATAGATATAATATATATTTATGGAAACAGGATTTAAGGAGGATTTGAAAGATAATAGAATATACGGTTAGTGTCATTTAAAATAAAAATACATAAGTAGGTACTTAGATTTTTAAATTTTCAGATTTTGGGATGCCCATTGGTTTGTTTGACAATTCTGGAAGATGATACGAAGAAACCATGCAACTTTTGCATTAAAAGCTTTTTTCCTATTGCTCATATTCATCAGTACAGGGGACACGCAAATATAAAAAATGACCCTTTACCCCATTTAAAATCATAAGTATATTTAAGGCATAATTCATGAAATTATTTTAATAAAAATAAAGAATATGGTATATATTATTGAAAACGTCATTATTAAATATAATGAATGCAATTCTTAGTATTCAAGACTGTGATTCATAAATACAATGAAAGGGTTTCATCAAATTATATCTGGGCTTCATTAATATTATGCCGTCTGTTCATCAGGACAATGAAAAAGTACATATAAACTAAGAACGATGTTTATTGTTACTATGAAAAGTTTCATTAATACAAAAACCTTACTACATACCTTAATGTTCGTTGTTCATACACAAGATGAATCGAAATAGGAATTAAGAAATTGTTCATACTTCAATAACCTAGAGTTCATGTAATCAAAGAAACCGTTCTTTGGACCGATTTTAATGAATTGTTCATTAAATCTAAGAACAACTTCTTTTTATTTATGCTACTATTTGGTTGAGTGTATTGTTGTATTATCATCGGACCACTATGCAGGGGCGGATGGGCTCAGGCGGGACACCGGGACGATTCCCGGTGGGCCGAAGGGCCAAATGGGCCTGTTTGGGAAAAAAATAAAATATAATAACAATTACAATGCGCCGCAACTTGATAGAAAAAACAATCACTCAAGGCGTAACGCGACAACGCTCTGCCAATTCAACAGAAAGCGATTTTTGTTTGTTACTGGTTTTCACAAATCACAAGGCGTAGAACTAGAGCTGCCATCTCATATTGGAAAATGAGTTTTATTAAAATTTACACTTTCTCTGTAAACTTAAACTTTTTCTGTTTAATCAGACATTACCGAGGACACTGCCAAACCGATAATATGTAAAATAACTCGGTAAGTTCGAAATTTTAATCAAACTTACCAATAATAACCCGGTTAGTTTGTGTTAGTTTGCAATTGTAATCAGACACTACCGATAATAACCCGGTTAGTTTGCAATTTTAAAAAGATATTTCTAAACCTACCAATACTAACCCGGTAAGTTTGGGTTAGTTTGTAATTGTAATCAAACATCACTAAACTTACCGATAATAACCCGGAACCCGGGTTAGTTTGCACTTTCAATCAGGAATTACCAAACTTACTGATAATAACCCGGTTAGTTTGGGTAAGTTTGCAATTTTAACCGAACATAACCATTAGGTTTTCAAAATTTGTGTTAGTTTGCAATTTATTGTAATCAAACATTACCAAACTCAAACTTACCGAGAGTAACCCGGTTAGTTTGAGTTAGTTTCCAATTTTAATTAGATATTTTTAAAGTTACCGATGATAACCTGATTAGTTTGGGTTAGTGTGTGCAATTTTAATCAGACATTACCAAACTTACCGAAAATAACTCGGTGTTTGGGGTTGGGCATGGTTCAAAATTAGTGATTTTCGGAAGAAGTTATTCAAAGTCAATATTTTCCAAATGGTTGATTTTTGAAATGAAAGCATTCGAGAAGAAAACAACGAACTTTTTTTTTTTCGAAAAATGAACATAGACCTATACCGGGTGGTCCTCCGGGAATGACATCGATTGCTTATGGGAAAACTGTGAAAGGTAAAAATTTGAAAATTTGGCAACATAGCAATGTCGATGGGGGACATCTAGGTAAAATATTTTCAAGATGGCGGCATTTCCGGTCATACCGGAAGTTGATACCAACTCGGTTATTTTAAATAGAACACCCCATATATTAATGTATTTTTGGATTCTACATAAAATTCTGAGCAGATTTCATGTAATATACCCTATACCTAAGTTCAACTGTTTTGGAAATATTGACAGTTGAAAATTGACATTTTGCAACTTTGACAAGCTGTAAAACCTAATTGGTTAATTTTAGAGGAAAACCGATTTCACATTCCTATCTTAGATTTTGATAAACTATCATTTGACACCAACTTTGAACTTAAACGGAGATTAAATTTAACTGAAATTTTTAATCATGGATTTAATTCAAAGTTGATGTCAAATGATAGTTTATAAAAATCTAAGATAGGAATGTCAAATCGGGTTTCCTCTAAAATTAACTGTTCAGGTTTTACAGCCTGTCAAAGTTGCAAAAAGTCAATTTTCAACTGTCAATATTTCCAAAACAGTTGAACTTAGGTATAGGGTATATTACATGAAATCTGCTCAGAATTTTATGTAGAATCCAAAAATACATTTATATACGGAGTGTTCTATTTAAAATAACCGAGTTGGTATCAAGCTCGATATCCTGAATAAAAGTTATCATTGCGCCAAAGCCCAATAATGAACAGTTTTTGAAATAAACGCCCTTTTGTACTCTCACAAATATAGCTAAATCTTATAGACAATGACATCAAAAAATTAATTACCTGCAGGTGAAAAATGCGCTGAAGCGTTTTCATTTTTTTATGGCGTTTCCGATTGGTAGATTCAGTGCGCACCGAGTGTATTTGCATCCTTTTAATCGACCTGTAGAAGAAAAAGACAGAAATAGAAAAAAATTGCACTAGTTCCGCACTAGATCTACCAATCGGAAACGCCATTAGAATCGGAATTGAACTGTATTGACAGCGTTTGACAGATAAAAATAGATAGGTGAATTCCAAAAAGTTCAGGTTTTCCCCACATCTTCCGCAACCGTAAATTGTTTTATAGTTTGATCCATTTTTCTTCCGATTCATAAAGTCTTTTTGATCATGGCAATGAGGAATATATTGCACTGTTTCATATGTCCTGCGGCACTTCCTCCCCGATTAATGGTGCGTCTTGTTGGAGATGAAAATGCCGATAAGTGTGCCATAGCTCAACAAAGGCGTCTAGCAAACATCAGGCCTATCATAGAAATCAATGAACTCACAAGAATTTGTGCCAGCTGCAACAGATCCATTATTAGGGAAATAAATGCTCTTCAGCGAGATCCCGCTTGTTTGCGGCTCAATGTTTTGACGCAAAGTTCAAGCCATTCATGTCTCATTTGCAACTCATCAAATGAACCCCGATTATCTACCGAGGCCAGGGTGAATATCTTCCTTAATAGGGACACATATGTTCCAGAATATGTCAAAAGTTGTGCTCACCATTTGAACGGAAACGGTTTTCTTCTGCAAAGACTTCTGCCAGGTTTGAGATTTGTAAACAGGCCCTACGTAATTCCAGGTCGAGAGTTGCAAAAGTTTTTGAAACACTTGAGAAATACAGCTAATGAACATCCCAAAATTGAGAGCGAAGATTATTTTTCTGATGCAGACTTTGAAAGCATCGCCCCTATCACGAAAGTTCAGTTTAGAAGTTTATATGATCTTTGCGATCCTATACCGATAGAGAATGGTTATAGATATGTTGCCAGAAAAGATCTACTGGCCTTTTTGTGCAAAATACGACAGGGATTGTCGGATAGTTTCGTTAAGGCTATTTTCAATTACAGAAGCCGTCAAACTGCAAGTCTCGCGATAGCAACCGTGAGGCAATCTCTATTACAAAGATTTGTACCTCAAAATATTGGTTTTACAGCTATTGATCGCGCCGCATTTATTGAAACTCATGTACCTCCCTTTGCGAATATACTTTACAATGAGAATCCGGGCACCCCGAGAGTTATTGCATATATTGATGGCACGTATTCCTATGTTCCCAAAAGCTCCAACTTCCAGACCCTGCGACAAACGTTTTCGATTCACAAAGGTCGTCATCTTGTGAAACCTACACTGATAGTAGCACCAGACGGGTATATTCTGGCAATACAAGGTCCCTATTTTGCCGACTCGCGAAATAATGATGCGGCTGTCCTACGAAATGAGTTTGAACGTGATGCCGAAAACATGAGGGAATGGTTCCAGAACGGCGACATTATTGTGCTTGATAGAGGGTATAGGGATTTAATCCCACTATTACAGGCGCTTGGCATCCAATATCGTATGCCTCGTGGTGTGGAACGTGGACAACGCCAGTTGTCTACTGAGGATGCAAATGAATCCCGGTTGGTTACCAAAACCCGCTGGATTGTAGAAGCGCGAAATGGACACATTAAAAGCGTGTTCAAGTTTTTCAGCCAGACAATAAGCCTTCAGCATATACCACATTTAGGAGATTTTTACCGGATTGCGGGAGCTATAATTAATAGGTACCATCCCCTTATAGAAATGAATGGCTGCAATGCTGAGCTGGCTCAATCCATGTTGGAAAAAGCCGGTGAGGTTAATGTGGTTAAAGCTCGAGTTGAGCAATTTGGTCTGCAAGCGAGAAATGCTGCTTGGGAACGACTGAATGACGGACAATTGGTGGACTTTCCGCAATTGAATATCGAGTATTTAAAAGATTTCACATTTGGTGTGTACCAAGTAACCCTAGCGCCGTCGTATATACAGGAAAAATTGCGACGAGATGGCGATGATGAATTGCAGGTAGATCAACTCGACCCAGAACCGGGATTTATTCGGGCCCTAATTTATTCCCGCTTCAGAAATGCTACTAATAGTACGGGATACGAGGCCTATTTCATCAAATCATTTTACACCGTCTTGCATTGTTATCATCAGTTAGATAACATGATGCTGAAACGCACCTGTACGGGGAAATAGATGGGAGTGGGGGATTTCGCTGAAAAAAAATTTCCAGAAAATGTCGTCATAAACAGGGAAAATATATAATTATACACCGTCTTGCATTTATTTATTGAGTTAATTTGTACACAAACAAAATTGGATCAACACATGCAAGACGTTTTCATGGAGGTTTTGGGGTTGTTATATTGGATAGAAATTGTCAATTTTTCAGAGGGGTGAAATATCATTTCACACCACTTCATTATTGATTTAGATTAAAGCTTGAATGTAGAATAGCCACTGGATACTGATGCAAGACGTCCTGTGGAGGGATAACGGACTGCAAGACGGAGGTCAATGTGTTGTCTTATGAAGGATGAGAAATCATTTTACACCGTCTTGCACTGATACTAATGGGAAAAACAGAACACATTGATAACATTTTAAAAAATACAAGACGTTCTAAATGGAAAGAAAGGACTGCAAGACGGTGATGAAGTTGACTAATTTTGACGGGGGTAAATCCATCAGGTACAAATGTGAATACTACTCCAAATTACAAATTACGCACAATAATTTTAGATATTTTTGCTTTTACCACGTAGAATAATTCTATTTTGCAAAATTCTCTTAATATGTATATTTGAATGACTCTACGGACATCAAAAAAAAAGGTTGAAAATTGTTCTTTTTCTGACAGCTTATAATCATTTTATTTATTTTTTGAGGTGGATATGTCATAACACCTAACGGATTGTAAGTAGGTATTAGGTAAATTTGAGAAATTTGATTTTAAAGCAGCAAAAAAATGATCTGCCTGGAATTGTAAACAGAAATTATAATTCCTGTATTCAGCAGACTCCCCTGTTGAGCTGCTATGTCAACTGTCCTTTTCCATCTGTATGATTTAGAAAAGAATGAACAGTGAACGGTTCAGTAAATAACTCAAAAGTTCAGTAAAAAAAGAAAACGGATTTATTAACTTTTTTCCCCGAAAAAACGTCTTGGACTGATGTATTACCATTTTTTAACATATATTCTTCCGGCGGACATAAGCATGAAGTGGTGTAAAATAAATTTTCACTCCCTCATGAGACAACGCATTGACATCCGTCTTGCAGCCCGTTATCCCTCCACAGGACGTCTTGTATCAGTATCCAGTAGCTATTCTACATTCAAGCTTTAATCTAAATCAACAATGGAGTGGTGTAAAATGATTTTCCACCCCTCTCACAAATTGACAATTTCCATCTTCTATTGCAACCCTAAAACCCCCATAAAAACGTCTTGCATGTGGTAATTCAATTTTGTTTGTGTACAAACTGACTCAATAAAGAAATGCAAGACGGTGTATAATTATATATTTTCCTAATTTATGACGACATTTTCTGAAACATTTTTTTCAGCGAAATCCCCCACTCCCATCTATTTCCCTGCACAAGTGCGTTTCAGTACCATTTTATCTAACTGATGATAACAATGCAAGACGGTGTAAAATGATTTGATGAAATAGGCCTCGTATCCCGTACTATAAGTACCAAATATGGATTACTTATAGAACCGTTCAGGAACTACAGCAACATCCTGAACAAGTGGAAGAAGCAATTTTGGGACATTACTGCACTTGCAAATCTGGTGCAAGGGCATTGGGTTGTTGTAGCCATATCGCAAGCTGGTTATGGTATTTGGGTTATGCGCGACATCAACCCAATGTGCACTATCCCCCAACAATCCTACTAGAAACGGTTATGGATGTTGGAAATCGACATCAGCCATAGTAATAAGTCAGCTCCATTTTTCTATTTTCATATAAACAAAAATTGTACTACCAATGAAATAGTGTTTTTTTGCTAGTCCAAAGCATTCTCCTGGAAGACCCAAAGCAACAGTGTTTTGATTCCATTTATCACCGCATTTTTCACCTGTAGGTAATTAATTTTTTGATGTCATTGTCTATAAGATTTACCTATATTTGTGAGAGTACAGAAGGGCGTTTATTTCAAAAACTGTTCATTATTGGGCTTTGGCGCAATGATAACTTTTATTCAGGATATCGAGCTTGACACACTATCAAAAAATCAGACGATTTGACGTAAGTTTTGTGCGGGGTCCTTTATGAGCAATTGTTTTGTATTGTCAACTGATCTATAAATAAAAACCATCCTGTATATCAAAAACCCATTAAATAAAACTAGAACACGGTTTATCAACAATCAGCAGTTTAAGCAAGTCAACGCGTAAAATAATGTTTACACGAAATGGATATAAAAACCAAAAAACCAATGCAACACATGGTATCGGCATCTATTCGGGTCTTTCTTTTCTCAGGGTCTCTTTACCCAAGGAAGTAGCATTAATCCCTTTTGTTTCGCATCTCTCTCCTCAGAGTCTCCTTACCCAAGGGAGCAGTAGCTACACGTGTCTTCAGAGTCGCCTTACCCCAGAGAGTCTTCTTCTTTGGTGTTTAATCCTGCGTTAGTGCGACAGCACTCGTACGCAATTTTGGGTGACTCTACTCACTACTGCCATGTGTTGTGTTTTAAGTCAATTTTTGTTCAGGGTAAGGGAGGAGAGTGGAGAACGAATAAGAAGGATGGGAAAGGAGGGAAGGGGATTTCATTCACTAGAAGAGAAGTGGAGCTTTTAGATTTAGAAAATAGTCCTGTCAGGGTTAATAGTATAGTTATCGTCAAATAAAGAATTAATTATGTCATTTTATAACGTACTTATTTGGCAATTGCCTAATTATACTGCATACGGCTAGTCAGCATCAGTTCGGAGGCCATGGGTCTATGGGTTCCTTGTATACATCTTACCTTTGGGCGCCACCAATTTAATTGTGACTTAACTAGGAAGATAACTTAATGATGTTATAAACAAAACCTGTGCAATTGGAGAGCTTATCAATAAAACAACTAATTAGGTACAATAATGTATCTGGTTTCTTTATTAAAAAATAATAACAATAATGAATAGGGATAGCCAGGACGTTGTTAAAAATATGTATACATTATGGCTTGTACCAATTTATAAATATTTGATTAAATAAAAAAAGTATGTAAATAATAAATATAAGAATTTAAAATAAACAGTTTTAACTGTTTATTAACACTTGAGAAGGATTAAAAGAACAGTAGGGGTTACACATTACCAACAGGCAAATTAAACACAGAAAGGTGAAAGTTATTCTTTGGGCAATTTCAGTCCTTTTCAGTCTCAAGTCTCAAGATCGAAAGGGTCGGCCTCGGCCCTAATTGTTTTTGGGGCGAGACTTTTTGGAATTTTGTGCCAGGGAGCTCAAGTTTTAGACTAATTTCTTGTTGATAATTGTCTAGAGTCGTCCCTTGGTCATTTTGGATTCTGTTTCGGACTGTTCCGAGCAGCATTTGGAAGTTTAAGACTTCACCTTTGGTCTAGAGTATCTCTTAGTTTGAGGGTCTTAGGCTATAGTTGGACAATCCTAGTGCTAGGCTGTAGCTAGACAGTCTTAGGCTATAGTTGTACAGTTGCTAGGCTGTATTTAGAGAGATTCTAGACTGGATCTAGATTGCTCTCAGTTGGGGCTTTGGTAGCCATTCTTCAGCAACTCTCTTGGTACCACTCTGACAGAACCATGTGGAGTTCTACGTTAAATGGATACAACGTACATGTAAGTTGCACTTTCACTATTTAGGCAAATCTATATATATAAAAATCAAAGTTCACGGGGTATCCGGATATGCGCTCTAAAACCACTTATCCGATTACGATGAAACTTTGGTAGGTTATTATGGCCATCCCTAGGAAGGTTTGTGGATAGCTTACGCATCTCGGAAAAAGAAATTAATTTTGAATTAATTATTAATTTAATTGTAAACAAACTCATTTACATTACATAACAACATAACCCAACTTTTTTTGACAGCATGAAATAACGTTGACATATTTCATTTGTTTAGGCTTGCATTCAACCGACGTAACTTTATTATTTTTTGAATTCAAGAACGGCTGGACCGATCTTGAATTAATACCACGTATCTCTATATAAGGTAAATTCGATTGACCCAGATTAGATCGATTTGGGTTCAATTTAAGTGAACTTCTTCTGATCTAGATAATTTTTTTGTTGATGAGGGTGCACTAATCCAGCTTGAATCGAACACAGTGGTTCATTTAAATTGAACCAGATCGATCTAATCCGGTCAATCGAACCGGCTATAGAGGAGAGTGATATAGGCTATTTTTTATCCCGAAAAAAAAAGTTCGGTTGCGTAAAACTCTGATACACTGGAACGCCTATAAACAGCCCGGGGCGCCCTAGAGCAGCTCTGGAGTGCTTGAAATGCGTCACTGAACTCACTGGCAAGCGACTCTGATATCGGATTAAAAAAAAAAATTAAATAGAAAATCAACAACAAAATTTGAAAAGAAGTGTATTATTTCAAAATGTATTTACACGCTGGCAACGCAGCGGGTCATTAGCTAGTCATATATAAATCATCTGACACCGAATTACGTCAGTACGTGCCCCTTAAATAAAATTCTAGAATTTTACCCTGAGGTTGCCCAAAGAATAACTTTCACCTTTCTGTGTTTAATTTGCCTGTTGGTAATGTGTAACCCCTTACTGTTCTTTTAATCCTTCTCAAGTGTTAACCCAACAAACACAAGTACGTCTTTAGTACGTACATAGTACGTACTTTTTCGGACGAAAGTACGTCCGCGGACGTACTTTTAAGGTCCCGCCGACGTCCGAGGGACGTCTTTAGGACAGTCGTTTTCCACAAAATAGTATGTCCCTCGTACGTACATTTAGGGACGTACTCAGTACGTACGTGTTTGGGACGTACATAAACTTACGTATTTGGGACGTACATAAACGTACGTACGAGAGACGTACATGAATGTATGTGTTTAGGACGTACATAAACGTACGTTTCTGGGACGTACATTAACGCTTTTCAGGAATGTGTTTGGGACGTACAGGGTTTTCCCATATATTTTTGAACCCCATCAGAACTGGTCGATTGAATATAGGTATGAAAAAATGTAAATACAAATATTGTATTTACACCTTTTTGATATCTTTTCAATTACCTGTTCAGATGGGGTGCAAAAACATAGGGGGAAAATCCTATACATACATATTCATGTGTAAAGTTTATAGTAAAAATAAAACCATATATATTGTATTTTGAAGTGACAATTTTTATACTTGATAAATACCTTAACACTAAAAAACTGTCAAAAATTAAAATAAGAACAAATATAACATACCCATCACCCTTAAACTTAAATTACATGGAAACATGTTAATAATATTACAAAAATACTATAAAACTAAATATAACAAACCCACCACCCTTAAACTTAAACAACAGTACTAATGCGATAAAAAAAAGTAGTACAAAAATGAATAATCCCAATTTGAGCTTCCGGTGTAATATACAAAATGTTGACAGTATATAAACATTTCAAAATATGTTGAGTTTAGGAAAGACATATTCTACACTTAATTTTTTCCCAAGATAGATTTTGACATTGCAAACTTTGAAACATAAACAATCACGCTTGACCCTGATTGGTCGCAAAATGAGGTGTTTCTGCATATTGACATCAGTTTTACAAGAGCGACCAATAAGCGGCATTGTTTATGTTTGAAAGTTGACAATGCCAAAATCTATCTTGGGAAAAAATAAACTAGGTTGAAAAATGCCAAAGGAATGTCATCGGAAGCTTTCTAGGATAAAAACTTGTCGAACAATGCCTAAATTATGGCACCTTTGGTTATGAATTAAACCAAAAGATTTTGGAGTTTATTCTTGTACTACTTTTTTTTTTTATCGCAACTGTACGAAACAAAAAAAAAATTAAAGTGAAAGAAAAAATTACGAACTAAAATATGTACAGAAATAGGTATTCAAACATTACTGGTCCTTTTTGGCTCGTTCAGGCGCTCTTTTCAGCCAACCTTGAATGGCAACTTCTGTCTCCTTTTGGGTCACATTGGTCAGTGTTTCGCAAGCTTCTAGAAAAAAAAAAGCTTTGTTTATTCAAGATGTTGATGAACTTCACTTATTATTGTTCAATTTATTACTACTTATTACATTATTGTTGAATTGTGTCTTCTATCTTTTGAAGTTATATCTGTACTGTATTTGTTTTTTATTTGTTGATGGATATCAACGAAACTTAGTAAGGTTGATATTCTAACCCAAAGCCATTTTTATGATCTATGATAAGTTTACCTGACTCCCGATTTCACCGGAAATGACAGGAACTTTTGATTTTTAAACGGCACACCCTGTATATTTTTCATTTTTCAGATAGTTTTACGTCCCAATGCACCACTTTTAAATAGAGTTTTTCCCAAATTTTGTTTTTAAATGAAATTTTAATTTTTTAACTAGAGTACTCTATGATCATCCTGGACTGACTCTACACATACTTTACTCAATTTCAGAAAAATACAAATTCAATTTCATTGTTGTAAACTTTTTTGACAGAGGGCTTTCAAGGACTTCATTATTTCAGTATTTTTGCCCTAGCTCAAAAACTGGAATGGAAACTTATCACTTTCATAATATTTATACTAAATGCAGTATTTCAAAGCGAATCAAACAATATATAATACACTACGATATTTTTCTTAATTTTTGTTCAAACATTTTTGATTTATTATGCAGGTATATATTTTTTTTCTATTCAAAATTTAATTCGAAAATGAAATTTGGACCAAATTCGATTTAAAAGTGACACATCAAGAACGTAAAACGATCTGTAGAATCTGAAAAACAAAAAATATATAGGGTGTGTCATTTAAAAATCAAAAGTTTTAATAATTTCTGGTAAAACCGATAGTCAGGAAAACTTGTGGATGCATAAAAATAGCATTTTGTTAGAATATCAAGCCTACCAAGTTTTGTTGATATTAATGGGTAAATATACACAGGATGTTTGAGTTAGCTTGGGTTACTTCATTCAAAGTTTATCGTCACTACACATGAGATTAAGTTTCGAACAGTTAGGTATGAATTTGACCACATCGAAGTTTCAAATCAAGAGAATAGAAATTTTGGTTACAGAAAAACAATATTTAAAACATTTGAAGCAGAGTTAACTAAGTTTCTATAAATATTTGGTAAGAAATCGAACCCACAAATCAGAAAATTTGTTTTTTTAATGAGTTTGTTGATTGTATGAATACTCACTTATGACCAGCTTCGCAATCTCGGTATTGTAAAAAGACGTTTTATCCCGGCGTCCCAGCCAGCTATAATTTGTTGCCAAATTGTTCGTGATAAGAGCAGTAAGGGCTCGCTTAACAAATTCGTATGAATTTTTTCCTCCAAATTTGGCAATTTCGTCGACCTAAAATTGAATTCTTATGTATTTAATTATTTTAATTATATATTATCTATAATAATTTGCATTGAAATAATAAAGAATAATTTCTATTAAGGTAAGTAAATATGTTAACTGATGAAACAGAAACAACAACATAACTATATTATTGTTATTTAAAAATTAAACAATATTTTTTGCTCACCGCTTCATTGAAATTTTTTTCATCTTGCAAATAATTATTAAAAGTACCAAGGTCTTCTTCTGTGCTCAAAGGACATTTGAATTTTTGAAATACCGATGAATCTGGCAGTGGTTTAGTGGTTTTGAAATTTTCCGTAGTTGCCTTCAATATATCGGCTGTGACACTCCTCAGGAAAAACAGATGTCGCAGTATATCTCTATGTTCACTAGCTAAATTGAAAAAAAAAGTTCAATACATATTTTAAACTATCCTTATTTATGTGTGGCTATGTAAAATCACTCACCGTGTCTAGGGCAGCAGGTGCAGGGTTTTTCTTTCGAGCTGCCAGGAGTTGCAATTTCTGGGAAAAAAGATTTCAAATTTTCAAGATTATATTTTTAAAACTTCATTTAGATGACAAAAGTTTTTCAAATAATTAGAATATCTCACCAATTAGGCGACGTGAAGATGGAGTCACTGTCGGCGTTGCCAAGGGAGTCTGAGAAGGAGTTATTGAGGGAGTTATCGAGGGAGTTATTGACGGAGTTCCAGGCTGAGAGGATGTCTTTTTCGTGGACTGTGATGGAATCGTCAGGCGACGAGAAGATGAAGTTATTGTCGGAGTTGCTGAAGGAGTCACTGAAGGCGTCACTGATGGAGTTACTATTGGCGTTGCAGGATGAGAGGATGTGGTAGTCTCTCTACTCTCAATTTCCTCCTCCTCAATAACATCCGCTGGCACTAGTGAGAGCCTTCTTTTTTTAGCACTTATTGCCAAAGGTACGTCGCTGTCGGAGGAAAATTCTAAGAAATAAAAATTGCTATGATAATAATTAACTTTTTTGGATTTTTAAAAAAAATTACCATCTTTTCGCAAATTTGCAGCTGAATTTAATTTGGTCAGAGGGTCTAAAATAAGATAAAAATATTGATATTATATAATAATACAGGCTCAAATTACTTACATATAGTTGGATGTGGTGGCAGCTGACTTGGACCGGCATCGTCATCAGTACCGTTGCTATCCGAGCTGCTTTGTTTTTTTTTAAATATCTTCCTTTTTTTTTTTGGGACTCTTCCTCGTTTTCAGTCGTCGTTCCTAAGTCACTCGTGTCCTCAGCCAATTTGGCTTTGCGGCGAGCCTTTGCATATGATTCTAAATATAAGTTAAATAAATCGTTAAAAAACTATCTTATTTAAATTGACCTCCCACAATAGAAAACTACTAAGAAAAAAAAAACAAAAAAACAAAAAACACTAGAAAGCCATTACAGAAAAGAAGAAGGTATGTAAAATAATATAGTTATTATACCGTAGGTAGCATTCCTAAAGATATGCACTTTATACGTAGGCCAATGTGTATCTGGGGTCGCTTGGTTCTTAATGGCTGCGTTGATATTGTGAGGAGGAAATGGCGGCCAGGCACACTCCTCATTGTTGACCCATTTCGTAGGGACTGCGGCCACTGAGTTGTCTTCCGCAAATTTGACAATTGTCCATGTTGTCATTTTTGCTCTATTTTGAAATATGAAATTTCTTCACTTGTACAATTTTACAGAAATAAAATGTTCAATTAGGTATATAAAACCAGTGAAATTGAATATCTTTATAAAAAAAAAAAACAATTTGGAGAATGGTTTGGCCTAGTGATATTATGAGTGTTTATTCTGAAATGTTCAACAATTTTTTTTTAAATTTCCCACGAAAAAATTAAAAGCACAAATTGGTAATCAAGTGCAAAATTTTAATAATGCAATTAAAGCATTTAGCGTTACTATCAATAGAAATGTCAAGCTACAAAACTATCATTATAAATATAATATTTAAAAAAATAATAAAAAACAATCAGAAGTCAAAATT